>PVKS010005454.1:0-84980 GCA_004027875.1 Aplodontia rufa | reverse complement strand
AAATATGACCAGGTCTTTAATCCTGTGCTCTTGGTCTGTCCCTTCCAAGATTCTATAATTAATAAGGGAAGGTATGTATTTTCCAGACTTAAGTTATACTTCTTTTTGTTTCATGCAAGATCAGACTTCCTTCTACAAAATTAAACCTACATTTTGTCTTCTAAAAACAAAAACAAAAACACTAAAAAGACTCATTGTAGGTAAGAACAATCATTGCAGATTATTTTGGGAGAAATCCACTCCAGGTTGGCACATAAACCATTTACCATCATATATTATATTACACATTTTTATTCAGGTTTAATCGCCACTACTGGAAATTTCTAATTAGTATATTTCCTCCTAAGTGTCAAAGAAAAACTGTACCAGGTAGCTTACAGATATGAGGTTTTATTGAAGAACATTGGATTAAAGGATTGAATTAAACTGAAATAGAAGTGTAAAGATTTTGAAGAGTAAAGCAGCTTGAAGAATAAAACAAATTTATTTAGGTAAATTATATCTGAAAAAGATCACACATGTTTAATTTATACATTTTCAAGTATGTGAATATATGCATATGCCATTGATACCATCATCACAATCAAAGTAATAAACGTATTTATCACTGTAAATTTTTTCTTGCATTATTGTTTGTCATCATCTGCTTCTTGATGGTAATAACACTTATCATGAGATTAATCTCTGAAAAAATTTTTACATACACAACACTGTATAGTCAACACCAAGCATTATGTCGTACAGCAGACCTTCAGAACTTATACTTGGGCAACCGAAAATCTTGTGTAACTGAAATTTTGTATCCGCTGAGCAGCAACTCCCCTTCCTGACTTCTCTCAAAATGGAGACTAGCCACAGCAATCTTGAGAAAGAATAAGTTGGAGTTATTACACTTTCTGATTTCCAGATATATTATGATAGTTGAAACAGTATTGTACTGCCATAAAAACAAAGATAAAAAGACCATGAAACAGAAGGCTGAGCACAGAAGCAGACACACACAAGCAACATCAACTGATATTTGACAGGAACACACAATGGGGAAAGAATTGTGTCTTTAATAGGTGTTAGGAAAACCGGATATTCCCTTAAAAACATAGATGTTGGACCTATATTGCATAACACACAAAAATCACCCAAAATGGATCGAAGACTTAATTTAGGACATGAAAGCATAAAATACAGAAAAGTAAACAAATAACGCTTCTTGACATTGGTCTGGGCAATCATTTCATTGAGATGTCACTAAAGCACTGGCAACAAAAGCAAAATTATCTTTAAGTGGGACTACGGCAAGTTTAAAAGCTTCTTCACAACAAAAGAAGCAATCGATGTAGTGAAAGGGCAGCCTGCCGGATGGGAAAAATGTTTTCAAATGATTTATCTGATAAAGGTTTAATATCCAAAATATGTAAGATAAACTTCAATCACCAAAAATGGCAATGTATTTGAAAAGGCAGTTCTCTAAAGAGGGCGTACAGAAGGCCAACAGTACAGGAAAGGATTCTTAATATTGTTAAGGAAATGCAAATCAAAAACTCAATGATATGTTGCCCCAAACCTTTTAGGATGGGTATTATATAAAGAAAAGAGAGGACATAGAGAAATGAGAAGAATTTACATTGTTGGTGGGAACTTGAAATGGTGCAGACATGCGGAAAACAGAATGCAGTTTTTTGAAAAAGCTAAAATCACAATCACCACCTGATCTAGTAACTCTGATTTGGGGTATAAATCCAAAATGAAAATACCTGATGTCAATATATTGAAGGGAAATTTGTGCTTCCATGTACAGTGCATCATTCATAATAATAGTTAACATTTGCAAAAACACAGGTGTCTATTCATGGATGAGTGGGTAAAGAATTAGTGTTGTATATATAATGTAATGTTATTCAGCCTTAAAGCCTAACGTTTGTAGCAGTGTGGATGAACCATGAAGACATCATGTGAAGTAAACCAGTCTCAGAGGGACAAATGCTGCATGACCTTACTTATATGAGATACACAACATAGCCAAACTCACAGAAGAATATAGAACATTAAGAATATAGGACATTAAGTGTCAGGAATTGAAAGTGGTAGAATTCTTAAGTGCTCGAGTGAGCCAATGGAAAATACTAGAGGGACAATGTTCAGTGTGGTCAGGCTGCCTGTTTGCTAATTGCTAGTTTGGCCTTATACAAGTTGAGTTCCTATATTCCCTCAGTCTGGAAGTTAAGAGTACTATCTTTTAATCAAATGAGCGACTTAATGGTTCTTATGAATAACATTCTTAGCTGTAAAATTGGTCTCATCTTTAATTTTAGGTATAGATGACTGGTTTAAGGGTTATCCAAATAGTAATGTATTATTTCTGTGTTTATCTGTGAGGGTGTATCTAAAAGAGACTGGCACAAGACTAAGTAAACAACGATATGCCTTCATCCAATGTGAGTAGGAATGATCCAAATAGTTGAGGGCCCAGATCAATTAAAAAGACAGAGAAATGATATATCTTTCCCATTTTGGAGATGTCAATTTGCTTGTGCCCTCTGATATCAGAACTCCAATTTCTCAGGCCTTTGGTCTCCAAATGAATTGCAGCATCAGTTTCTGTGGTTCTGAGGCCTTTAGATCAGAACTGAGCCATGCCACTGGCTTCGCTGATGGCCTGCCTGTTAAGTGGTTTCTCAGCCTTCATTACTGCATGAGCCAAGAACCCTTATAAATCTCCTCTTAAATATCTTTGTCTATATCTATGCCTGTATGTACATCTACATCTATATGTATATCTAATCTTATTGGCTCTGCCTATCTCAGGAAACCTTACTAATATAATTGGCAATGTGTTAGAAAAATATTTATCTCAGAAGCAAATATATATAGAACAATTGGATAATGGCAAATTTTCCAAAGTACATGCTCTAAAAAAAGGAAGTTGGGTCTGCAGTCAGGAAAAAATCTGTCTAACGTTTGAAGTCATTTTAGTAAACAGTACCCTAGAAGATGTTTTCTACACTACTTTCTCTTTCCACAACTTTCACACATTCCCCTCCTCCCTTATTTCTGTTTATGTAACTCCATTCTCAGGTGTGCTCAAGAAATTCCAATTTAGTAAGCAGAAAAATAATCAATTGTCTGATTTCTCCTTGTCTTTCAAACAAAATAATATTGGGGCCTAGGAGAGTGAGGATGACTCCCCTTTCACCTTCCAGGGGTTCTTTTCCTAAGCAAGTGCCATCCATACTGACGTCCAGGCGCTACCTCTGTTGTAGTAAGTTCTTTAAACAAAACATTTCCTCACATCACAAAAAGCGAATAGTTACCATTCTAATGCAACTAACATAGGAGCTGAAAATCCACAACTCAAATAAGGTCCTAAACATGCCCACAGGCAAAGGCTTTGATGATCTGAACCTGTGCCTTCAATGAATGCAGAGGAGCCACAAGCCAGGGCAAATGACTTTGCTTCTGGGGAAGTTGCTCAGGGTCTTCCCCAGAAGTGTGGTTTTACACTCATCTCTCTAGGATGTAAGCTTTTGTGTTCCTCCTTTTTACTTACTAAGCATATTTAAAATGAATACCAAATGAATACATTTCAGTATTTAAAGTCTGAGACTTTTTATTTTATTTCTTCCAAACTGTGCATTACTGTTTATATAAAGCCACAAAAGCATACCCCTCTCAAAGGAGAGTTAATGGACTAATTTTGCCTGTTTTCTAGTTCAGAAGGGTATTTCCCATGGGGAAAATCATAGTTTCACTAACTATTGCTGGACCACTTTCCTGCTTTAAAATGCAGCCTTGAGGCTTTTAGTGGGTGTCTGTGAAGAAAACTGACAGATTTGATGCAATAGGATCAAGCTTCACTTCATGGACAAAGCTGCTGCTCATTACAGGAAATCTTTGTGTACTAAGTTGAGGAATTTCCTCTCTTCCCGGAGGGCGCCCATGTAAGGGTAATACAGAACCTTGATTTTTTTTTTACCTCTTTTAATAAACTAGCAGATTGTTGTCTGGAAGGACAACTCTGCTATCATAGAACTAAACAATGATGAGATGCATGAACTATGGAAGAGACTGGGTCCACAACTCTCTCAGTAGTTACATCAGCAGTTGGAAGTAGGAATTTGGAATGACAAGCTTTTTTTTTTTTTTCTTTCACTTTGGAGAGAAGATAATGTACCTAAGTTGACAGCCACATTCAGGACTCAGTGCTTTTTTAAACCTGAATCTTTGGGATGTTCATTTAAGTATTTTAGTTTAGTTCATTTCTCTGCTGAACTTCTATTTATGTTTGTGTATTTAGGATTAACTTTTAGTCAAGCAAAGTTATGAAGTTTAATTTTAAAAATACAATTAGTTTCTACTTATTTGGAACTTAAAATCCTCATTTTTTCCAAAAACCAAATCATCTGTGTATTGTTAAATCAGTAGTACTGTTCTGAAGCAATCAGATAGATGAAATGAATCAATGCATTTAAAAATTTAATGCAATTAAAATATTTACCTGTTCATGCATTTATTATATTTATAGATATTTACAATTTGCTTGGCATGCCCAGTGGAAAGTGATTATAATTTTTATATTTTATATATTTAATTATAATTTTATATATTAATATGGAAATATATATTCAGATAGAAATTTAATATAATATTAAAAATATCACTTTAGTGCTTTTCTAGATTATTTATATCTTTCACATAAAACGATGAGAAAGTAATGACAGTGATTTCAAAGAAACAATAAATCATGAAGGAGAAATAGGCTTCTAGATATTAAATATCATATAGCATAAAAATTGAATCACCTTGTTACCAGGAAAAAAAATCAATGATCATTGGGAAAAATAAATATAAAAGTAACCATATATAAAATGATTTTGGATATAATATTCATTATTAAGGAGTAAATGGGACTATTGATAAACTATGTGATAAAATAAGTTAGAATAACAACTTCTTTTTAAGAACTGTAAATGCCAGAGAACAAATAAAATTAAATTTATTAAGATGAAACTCTTAGTGAAAAAACTAGAAAAGTATTGAAATATTTGTAGACATAGGAAAGGAATTCCTAAGAATACATGAAGTGAAAATATTATCAAAGAATATGCTTTGTATTTGGTAATCATTTATAAAATAAAATCCCAACTGATATTAAAACCACTGTAATATATTTAAAAATTCCATAAATATAATGAAGACAATATATAATGAACTTTTAAAAAATAGAGTTAAATAAAACTTGAGTGTATTGATCAAAGAATGGGTAATGACCACAGAAGATAATTCATAGAACAAATGTGAGTGGCTAATGTACATGCAAAATGTAAATGATGTAGTCAAGCTACAGTTTTCTGATAAGACTTTTAATATGATACAATTTGGAATAAATTTACAAATTGAAGAGATATTCTCATTTCCAAGGTTGTAGTATAGTGTTCCCAATCCTGTTAGCCTAAATCATTCATTTAATAATGAATATTTGTAGGGCCCCTTTGAAATCATGAGACAAAATTAATAAATAGAATACACTATTAAATAAATTTCTAGAAAGAAGAAAATATGATAACTAATGAATATACAAAAGAAAAAAGGGAATATTAAGTTTTAATAAAATTTAAGAGTATTAAAAATAACTTGTTCATGGAATCTAAGAGTGAGTTTCATGGTGACTAAGTATTTCTGATGAAGAATTTGATGAACTGATAAAACACCTGATACTCCTTTCTACAGCTGCCTATAAACTCATTTTTTGAATAAACATTCTTGTTGGTCAAGTTGCATTTATCATTTGTTATATCGGGAAGGACTCTTTATCCACAAAGTTATTTCATAGATTCTTAAATATAGACAAAACTTTTGTATTCATTTTCTTCAATTTTATGCAAACAGGAATATATTAGTTTTACCCAGGATATTTCTACCACTTAAATTTAATTTTTGCTTGAATGTTAATTTTTGAATATCTTTTGCCTTCTTATCATTTTCTTCCAAACAGTATGATTGCTCAATGAGAGAGAAGGAATTGTTTCATTTGGATTTCTTTCCAGCAATGGACACCTTCTATGATTAATGACTTTGTAAGATGTGGCCTATCGTGCTTTGTTATTGATACTGTGCTGTAAGAAATGAAACTGCTATCCTACCACTGAGAAGTTCTTTTTAAAGGAAACATTGCTGTAGCAGTATTACGATTTTTAAATTTCCCTTTAAGTCTTGTATATGTAGTTGCCAATTTTATAAGCCTACTGCTTTGTATATTGCTTCATTAATCACCATGATTCTATTGCTGCATTAGAGAAAAATGTGTTGGAGGAATAGGCAGGTAAATAATTTCTGAGTAAATTAACGATTTTTTAATATTAAATTTGAATATTGTATAGATCCTTATTCCCATATTTAATATATTTTCTTTTTATTTAGAAACTTAATTATCACATTTGACAAAAATTGTATATGTTAGTATATACTCACATGTGTTTTATATTTATATTTTAAATATGGGCAAACTTATCATGAATGTGACTGAAACTAATATGGATTAACATGCACAAAATGCATTAAGTATTGTGAGAAATATCATCATCAATTATGTGATTTTTTTCATATGGGGAATTAATTTTAAGCTTGAAAAAATATACTTTAACTGTAAAAATAATAACTTACAGCATGTTTAAAAAGTGTCAGGTATTACCTTGAGCCATTTATCCATTTAGTCCCTGGCAATTATCCTGGGAAATAGATATCCTTGTAATCCTCATTTTATAGAAGAAGAAATGGAATCAGAGAGAGGAAAGTAATTTGACCAAGATAAAGAATGGATATTAAATTGAATGTGCATTAAAACTTTTTTGGTATTTTGTTAATGATTATTTTATATTTATGTTCATAAAAGTTATTTTTCTTTATTTTTTTTTTCTTGTGCAATTTACATGTCCAATTTGTCATCAGGTCATTTAGGGAGTATGTTCTGTTCTGTGTTAGAAAGAAAGAAATTATATAGAATTCATGTTTATTCTTTAGGTGTTTGGTACAATGAAATAGTAAATCCATCAACCCCTGAAGATTTCTATTCCACAAAGTTTCTAACTATGAATTGTATTTTGTTAATATTAAAATGGCAAATTAGAGTACTTACTTATTCTTAAATGAATCTTGGTAGTTTCTTACTTAGAATTAATTATACTTATTTCAAGTAAATGAGCTACCTGAAATATTCATTTTTATCCTCTTAGTGACATCCATACTTACTATAGTGATGACTTTTCCTTGTTTTGATAATTAGTTTCTTCTCTATTTATGTTGTTATTCAGGCTATAAGTCTATACATTTTATTAACTCACAAAGAGTCAGCTTCAGCTACATTGATTTTTATTTACTTTTTTCTCTTTGCAGAAAAATTTAATTGACTTTTTTTCTTTATCTTCTTCTTTCTGCTAATTTTATTTATTTTATACTTCTTTTCCTAATTGCTTGAGGTAGAAACTTAAATTGCACTTAAGACTTTTATTATAATTACATGTTTAAGGCTATCGTTTTCTCACAAAACGTTGTTGTAACTGCATCCTATACATTTGCTATATTTTCCTTTTATTTTGATTCAAGCTATTTTTAATCTATGAGACTTCTTCAGTGAATCACAGATTATTTAAAAGCATATTTATTTATCAAGTTCTTATCATCTTTGAAGTATTGCTTTGTTTTGAATTCTTTGGTGATCAGAGAGTATATTTTTATTTTTTAATTTCCTTTCTTAGCTGAAGTTTCATAAAGACAATTCCAACAGCCAGGCACAGTGATCCATACCTGGAATCCCAGGAGCTTGGGAGGCTGAACCAGGAGGATCACAAGTTCAAAGGCAGCCTCTGCAAATTAGCAAGGCCCTAAGCAACGTATGAAGTTCCTGTTTCAAATGAAAATTAAAAATATCTGGGGTTGTGACTCAGTGCTTATGTACCTCTGGTACAAAAAAAAAAAAGAAAGAAAAAAGAAAAGCCATTCCAAATAATATGAAAATACGAAAAAGGAAAATTTGAGGCTATGGAATAAATATAGTCTACCTGAACTTGACATGGACTGTTATTTGAAATGCTTTTCTTCTCTTCGGTATATATAGTTGCCATTTAAGTCACACCATCCCAGGCTGGTCTAACATAGCAAAAAAATAACAGTAGTTAAAAAAAAAATCATCTGCCAGTGTCCTACAGTTTCTATTATCAAAAAGCTGCTCCCTAAACAATATCATTACTTGTATACCATGTTTCCCATCATTCTTCCAAGTTGCATTGCTAAACCTGGTGCCTGAAGTCTTTGCTATTAAAAACATCCACTTACTTATTTCCAAAATATCCATAAATTGTGGGGACCTAACGTAAGGATACTGCATGGCTTGCAGGCTGAAGTGACTTCCACTTCCTATAGCTACCTTCTTGGGCTGTCTCAGTTTAAAATAAAAAAACTGCCAAGCTATCTCTCAAGGTGACTAAAATCTTGCATTCCCACAGGCAATGACTGAAATAATTGAGAATAACAGTTGTTGCTCTGTGTCCTCACCAACTACTGATGATCTGTTTTTATTTTTATTTTGTTTTATTTTTACACTATTCTGCAAGTATGTAGCGGTTTTAAATTGCTTTAATTTACATTTCTCCAATAACAAATGACCAAGCATCAAATTTTTGCTTATTTGACATCTATATATCTTCCTTAATGAGATTTCTTTTCAGATCTTTCAAATTATTTAATTTATTTGTTTTCTTAATGTTGAGTTTTAAATGTTTTTACTATTTTGAACAAAAGCTATTTTTCAGACATATACTCGGTGAATTTTTTCTCCCAGACTGTGGCTATCTTAACGATGTCTTTCAGAGCAAAGATATTTTTAATTTTTATAAATTCCACCTAATCAACTTGTTCTTTAGTCGTGCTTTTGGTGTCATATCTAAAAGTTAAGTACCAAACCCAAGCCAAGCTCATATAAATTTTATCTTGTTTTCGTTAGGCATAAAGAAATAAAAAGTCTTCTAGAAATTTTATAATTTTGTGTCTCACATTTAGGTGTATTATCCGTATTCAGTATTTTTTCGGTAAGAAGTAAGATCAGTTCCAGTTTCCTTCTCTCCTCCCTCTGCACCTGGATTTAGATGTTAGAGTAAGTCTTACAATCCACAGTGAATGAAATCCTTCCTCTTCTGAGCTGAGCTCTCTGCTTCTTTCTACTGTCAACCTTCTCCACGTAAATTTTGTCTTCATTTACACACACACTCATTTCTTTAAGAGGAAAATGCAGAGGACTTACTGTGCTTGTACATTTTTACTGGATGAAAGAGTGCTGCTTGCTCTTCTCCGATATTTCATTGGTATTTGTCCCTCCAAGCTTCATGCCATTTCTTCCTATGCTTTCTTAAGAAAGTAAATCTGTTTTACTTTAAATCCATAACTCAGAGACTGCTATGTCTGTAGAATCTTCCAGATCTATTTCCATATCCCACCAAAATTAGTTATTTTTCCCACTATCACAGCACTTCAATAACACTTTGTCCAGGTCATCACTATATCTGCAAATTGACTTTGTTGCATTGAGCTTTAGCTTGAATATCTCCCTGACCCTTCAACATACTATTTTAAGGTATTTTTGTGGGCTGTGTTTATGACGTTTCATTCTTTCCATAACACCTAACATATTATTGGGTTTTTAAACATAAATACATAAAAATTTCAGGTATTTTGCCATCTGACTTCATTCCACAAATGCACTATTTTTCTTTAATTCACATTAAGCACAACCTACCACATATTGTCAATCGAATTAATTTTGCAATTTTTCATCACAAGTTTGTTATTGATTTTTTTCATGGTTTATGTTTCAAGGAATGATTAAGAATCAGAAAACCTAATTCTTATTATAGAAGAAATAGAAAAAAATGCCATGCCAGACACAAACATAGCAATATCCTTGGAATTCACTTTCCATTACATTTTCTAATCCTGATTACGTCAGTCTCTTGCAACATTACAGTGATCCACTCTACGTATTCTCTGTCAGTGACACCTAGCTTCCCTCTTAGTTTCAAGTTAGGACACACAGTCAAATTGAAGATAGGATTTGGATAACTTCCTCTTATCCTCTTCTGTATTGAGGTTTGTAACCTTCATGGTATACAACTTCACCAAAGAAAGAATTATCAGTTAAGCATTCATCATAATGTTAACTGCAACTTTTTTCAGGAAAATATTAAATGACAGATAATTAAAAGTTGACAAAGAAGAGATGGGGTCAAGATGAATCCTTGAAATATAAGAGAGGACTTCAATAGTGATGTTTATAGAGGGGGCAAAAGATGGGTTTGAGGATCAAAGAATGGAACTCTAGATTGAGAGAAGAGCAGAAATTCAGTAGTCAGGTTAACTGAGGTAAAGTGAGTGGCTGTCAATGGTATATGAAGTCCCTAAGTCAACATTTTTTGAACAGAGGTCATTTCCAATGCTAATTCTGCTAGGTATTTGGAGGAAGTGAGTCCTAAACTCTAATAATTCAGAAAATGCTTCATCAATATCCTCATGGTAAAAGAACACCTGTCTGGACAGTTTGTTATCAAAAGAATTCTGCACTGAGGCAATTTCCGTTTGTTTTTTCTGCAGAATTTTCTACGTTTTTCTTTTTTGCTAGCCCCTGGCATACTCTTATTCCATGTAATGAGCATTGGAAACTCTTGCATTTCCTCACTTTGTCTTATTCTGATCATTTGTCTTTCCTGCTTGCCAGTAGATGCCTGGGCTTTGGACTGGAATGTCCTTAAGTTTGCTTTTCTGTTAACGGTGTCCCAAGAGGCACACAGAATTTCCTTTTGTTTCCTTCTCTCCTGGAGAGTAGTGTTACATCATGTATTGTGGTAATACTTAATCATAATAGTGCCAAAAGCTGTGCTAAACACGTGCAAAGAAATAGCACCATGTTATTCTTAGGAGTGTGCCAAATCCCAGTGAATTTCATATACTTTATTCTGGCTCAAGACTTCAGATATATATATATATATATATATATATATATATATATATATATATATATATCTGATATATATATATATATATATAATGCTTACAAATATATGTATATACACACACATGTACATATGTAAGTATATATAAATTCCAGCATTATTTTCCAACATTAAACTTCCAAGAATTAATTCTTCTTATTAAAATAGTATGCATTTGTGCAAACATGTGGAGAATTTATCATCTTTTATTTAGTCTTTAGACTTTGTACTAAATGGAAAAAACTAAATGGTTTGATTATTATTACATTAACTACAAACTTTGGATCTGTGGAGAATTCTTTGTTTTATATACATTGGGTTGTCTTTGTTAGGTTTAATCTCAGGCTATATTTTTTAATCTTAGTTTTATTATTTTAATCAGATATAACAAAATAATTTGAAGGGGATGATAACAATATTGGCTTTTATCATATTGAGAAAGACTTCTATTTATTATTATTATTCTTTCACCTAGTATACTTGGAATATATGCTACATAATAATGTTCATCCCCCATTCCTGTTTTCCTTTTCTTCCATTACGAGAATTTAAGCTGGAAATACAACCATAATGGAATAAAGACAATCTTTTCCAGTCTTTCTTACATCTAGATATTTGGTCATATGACTAAATTTTGGGAGGAAAAAGAACATTTGAAGCTGCTCCCTTGAACCCATTTTCCTCCATTTCCCTAAACAAATGCCTGGAAAATCATTTCAAACAATAAGGAAAATACCTACCTTGGGTGACTTGGAAATTTTCTGGGTCTTTGACAGGCTTCACTTGAAGCATGGTATTGCATGCTTAACAGACTGGGGCACATGAAAGAGAGAAAATACACTTGCCTTTTGCACAGACTATTGATATATTCATTCATTTATTCACTACCCATCCCTATAATACCTGTATAGATGGGAACTGATTAGGAGAGTGGAAAGAAGGACGACCTCATTGGGCTCACGGCTATGCCATGGGAGAAAGCAGATTTCTTGAGAGTTTGACAGTGCATGCTACATCACGTCACTCTTCTGCCTGATGATGGTTCCCAATCATTATTTAAATCTCAGTAACTTTTACTAACACTCAAGTATCACAAGCATCATGGAAAAAGCATAAATTACATGTTTAGAATCATAATCTACACAATTTAAGATCTAGTTTTAATGCTTAATTAATTTATTTTTGTAGTTTCTCAGAACTTCACTTCTCATATTATGAAGCTAAAGGAAGCGTTTTCAGGAGCAAATGAATTGATTTGTTTAAAACATAACAAAATTTATATATAATGGGCCTACATACTTGTTAGTTCTTAGTCTGTCTCTACTGCATAAAAGATTTTTGCTACATAATAGCAGTTGGAATAAAACAAATAATAACAACATAAAAGTATAATGTTTCCTTGTCAAGAAATCAGTAATATGTTTAGGGGGAGAAAGATTATAATTTATCTCTACCTTTTATAATAACCATTAAGCACTTTTATTAGCCCAGTCTTTCAATGTGCTAAGATTTTTTTACTGGTGCTTTCTCTCTAATCACCATGGTAACCATCAGGGTTGCCCAAAGTGTGGAAACACATATATCCTTCAATCCTAGGTCAGCCCACATTTTTCTTTCTAAATAATCCATTACGAAGGTCTCAGGGATATCACAGTAGAGACAAATGATCAGTTACAGTTTTAGATGCAGCATTCCATGCAGTACTGTTTGGAGCTCAAAGCTATCTGTGATTCTCAGATCACATTGAAATCACTTGTGGTGCATGTAAACCTAGATCAAGTGTTACCAAGTCTGAATCTCCTAGTGGTAAGAAATTTCTATTATGAGAAGGGGTCAGGAGATTCTGCTATGTAGTCAGATCCAGATCCAGCGTATAGCTTGGTGTCTAGGTTTTGGCCTGTTTCAGTGAGGCACACAGTGAATGTTTTTTCTGAAGTCTTGGTATTTAGTTAAGCCAATATTCTACGAGCCTTCCTGATTTTAGTGAGCTATCTTGCTAGTCTCCTTCTCTGTTCCAAGATTGCCATCTTCCTAGGATGTTTCACTCTGCACAATTCTGTCCTCAAAGGAAGGTCTTTTTCCTACTGCAGGGATCAATATCTACACCTGTATCTGTAACTATATGTATATCTTTACATAGATGCATATATTTATATAGAGATATGCATATTAGTTTAATCATAACTGAGTATTAATCTAAGAATATGATAACAGGCAATGTATACTATATTTATGTGTAGGTTATCTGGAAAGAATAATTTCCTTATGTAATATATTTTTTCATGCAATGGAAGAAATTGGAGCATTTATTAGTACTAGACTGGACCTCACCCCAAGAATTTTAATTTAGTGAGTTGAAGTGAGATCTACAAATTTACATTTTCAACAGTACCCAGGTGATGTGGATGCTGTGCGTTCCAGTGTTACACTTTAAAAACCATTGATTAATGAAGCAATAAATATGCAATCATTGATGATTGATGCATATAAGTTGTGCAAAGAGAGATTATAGCTGTTGTGGTGATCAAGGGGTACTTTCCAGATGAAGGGAACTTGCAGAGGACCACTCAGTGGACTGTGGGAAGGAAAAGAAGAGGTGGAAGCATTACAAAGAGAGGGAACAGTGTGACAGTTACACGTATTTCAAGTTTGTATCAAATGAATCTGGATGAAATACAATTTTTGCAAAAGAAGAAATAGGAAAAAATATTGCAATTTAAACTGGTATTAAATTAGCAATAATTTTGAACAGTGTTAAGTAAATAAAAATAGAGAGTTCCAAAAAGTTGATAGATTTTGAAGTCAGCTTAGTACAGCTTCCTTCTATGTTCGTTTATAACTGTCTGATCTTAGGCAAATTACTTAATTTTTATGAATCTCAATATCTTTCTTGGTCAAATGAATTTCTTTCCCATGACTGTTGGGAAATTTTAATGAGAATATACACATATATATAGCACTTGACAAAATGACTTGCCCACATATTCAATAAATGATAGCTATAGTTATTGCTATTTTTTAACTATCTTGATAACACAGTTTCTCATCGCTGGCCTCTACTTGTGTGGTCAAAGTCCAGTTGTGAGCCAGACAGTCTGGTATTTAAGTTTTCATATTATTGTTGTCTACCAGCCAGACAGAAAGTCACTATGAATTAGTGCTTACTTTTCTTTAAAAATGTAAAATTCATAAACTTGCTTTGCATTTGCTAAGTTTCATGGTCATAATATTTTTTAAAAATTAATTTGAGAGTACCTTAAATTTCAATGCAAGTGAAGGACTTCTCGAGTAGTTATTTAATATATTAATCATGCGTGATCTGAAATATTAAGTGTGTATGGGTTATTTTCCATCATTATTATTGCACACCATTTTTGATAGGGATATTATAGACTTAAAAGCAAGTGTATAGAAAAACAAGTCTAGTTTTCATAATCAGGAGAAAGTACCATTGGCATGAGGGTGTGCATAGGCAGTTATAACTTACATTACTGAATTTAGTTTATACTGGGTCCATTATATTCTTAGTTGTGTTTGTTTGCTTTTCCCAGAAAGTAAGTCAGAGACTTAAAGGTTGAGAGAGCTCATCAGAAAAGAACATGGAATTTCTCTTTTCTACTTAGAAATGCAGGAATGACAGAATTTAATTCAATATTGGCCTGTAGGGCTGGAGCAGTAACTCAGTGGCAGAATTCTTGCCTGGCCTGCAGGAGGATCCAGACTTGAACCCCAGCACCACATACACAACCAAATGTCAGAAAAACAAAAACCAGACGAAAAAAATAAATAAAAATTGACTCTCCCTTTCTCTCTCTCTCTAAAAAAAGAAGAAAAAATGATCTGTAAACCAAGGTTTACCAGTTTACTAGTCAATACTAATGGAACGTTTGCTGGTGAAACTTCCACCTCAATGCTCACTGGGTAAACTGTAAGATTGAATTTTACCAGATGATTTCTACCTTAATTTTAGATTGGACAGTTATTCACAGCTTTCCAGATTCTGTTTCTCTCAGGAAAAATTAAGAAAAATTCATCAACTTCCCAGAGAAAATGCAAGTGTTAGTGATTTGTAACTGTGAGGAACTATTATCACCCTTAGGCCTAAAGGGACCAGGAGAAGAAATGGTTCATAAAACTCAGAAGCAATAGCAATGTGACACCAGGAGAAATGTCCTTTGGCAAGAGGAAGTCAGAGGGAGGATAACTTGATCATACTCCTCTGGCTCTCCAGCCTCTCCCTGGTGTCTCCCATAGGGCAGATGTAAGCCAGAAGACGGACAGCTGTAGACAGATATTGATAAATGTTCCCTGGAGCGATTGCCATACACGAACAAGGAACAAGTGGATTTGGAATGGCAAAATTAAATATCTCTGAGAGTGGGGTATGTAGTTAGCTAACATTTATTAGTCTCTGACTATAATCAAAAGTCTTTGGAAACCAAAATAAATAACAGGCTATATGTTTCAAAATAACAATGAGTCTAATGAAGCAGACATGAAAAATGTCAGGGTATTACCACCTGACAGTGATTGAAAATTTATAAAATAAATGCTAGAAAGAGTTGGAACCAATATTGCAAAATATTTTGTGGAAAAGGGAAAAATAAAGAAATCAGGAAATCCCTAGATAAGTACTTGTTTCAATTATTGAACTTTTTATTTTAGACATCTGTTCTGCTCTAATATTACGTACTAATAAAAAATCCTTTGGGAATGTCATATGTTGGCCATTTTTAATGTTGTTTTTGCAAATAAAGTATATATATATACATATATGACACTAATTTCCTTTTATTTTTTATGATTAGCCTTTTTGTAATTTGCATTTAAAAATGTGCAGTGACTAATTTCTTTATAAAAGTATATTTCATTCAGCAATTTAAAGTGGTAGCAAGGACTTAAATCAGAAGCATTAGTTTCATTACAATATTATTTGGGGAAGAAAATCTCTATTGAATTATTTTTTAAATTAGTTATTGTATTTTCAGTCCCATCAATTATTTCAGTTGAATGTTTATTTGTAGCATACAAAATCTAAATGTTTGTATGTCTGTTTAGTATTTTTTCATGCTGAGGAAACTGAATGGGAAATTGATTTTTTTCCCTGAGTGCAGAAATGAAGAAACTATTACTTTATTTGCCAAAAATGATTTCTAATACGTACTCAAAACTTTTCAACTTTGTCAGAGTTTGCCATTCTTGTGAGACTTTGTCCACAACGTGCTTTTAGTGTAAGTGGAATAAATGGTTGGCTCTAAATTCAGTTGTTTAATTCTGTTTTCACTTTATTCTTTCTTCAATTCTATTCTTCTAAACTATTTTTAACTATGTCTAATAAAAAAAAGTTTGAGCAGTTTCTGACAATTTGTTCTCTCCTCGAAGAGTTGAGATACCATTTCAATAAACTCTCCAGGACCTCGTGGTGACTGTGCTGTAGGGCTGATTTTCTTTACTGCTGCAGTGGATTTTACATTGGACATTGTATTGCAAGTTGTTGTGATCTGGAGAAAACAAAGGGTATAGCCTTTTAAATTATTATTTATAAAATTAAAACAAAGTACTTTTAAGTACATGGTTACAAAGATAATTTTTAGATAAAAGGCTGGGCACTGTGGTAAACAGCACTTCAGCATATTATATGCTGAAAGTTGCCATTAGCCATTTTGATTATCAGAGTTTAATTTTGGCAGAATCAATATGACTGTTTTAAACAGAATTTTGCTTTGAATTATAGATTCTTGCACACCTCAACATGGAAAGGCCTAAGTGCTCTAAATTTTGGATTCACCCTGGTCATTTGATGACCAGGAACTGCTTACACATGAGGAAGTGCATAAAAAGATAATCCTGATGATTAACAACCATTTCTCAACTTTAATAATATTGACATCAGACTGGAAAACTTTTGGTTGGGAGGAGCTACAGCATGTGTTGTAAAATGTTCAGCAACATCTTTGGCTTCTACCCAATAGCCAGTACTTATCCTTTCCCCCCAAGTTATGACATCTAAAAATATCTTCAGCTATTGCCCAATGTTCCCTGAATGTCAAGTTGAGAACTGCTGTTCCCATCTTAGGCTATGATGTATGGTATTCCTAGTGTAAAGTCCACACATTCTCTTTCTAACAAATGTCCTTTGAGTTAGGAAACAAGTGTTTGCAATTTTTGCTTTATGAATTAACAAATTTAGAATATTATTTGTATAAGTCAGAGGCTACAAATGAAATAATTTCTCTGTTAATGTCTGATGATTATAACAAATGTTGAATCTAGGTGAAATATTACATAAAATTTGGAATAAAATAGTATCCATGGAATATTTATTCATTTATTATATAAATTTAGAATTGTGTTATTTTAGGAAATTCAGACAGTACAGAAAATGATTAAAATGATTTCTCCAGAAATGAGAATATCGTCTCCTATCATATAGAGAAGTCTGACAGCTAGAACTCATGATCTGGATTTTAGGGTATCACTTCGCTTGTCATGACTCTACAAACTTCAGTATATGAAAATTTTTAACAAACTTCTTCAAAATATAGCACTGTCACTGATACTCATGTGGCTTAATTTGGGTTTTCTGCCAATGAGCCCAGAAAGGTACCAGTTCTTCTCTTTCTATGGGGAAGGGGAAGGTTCCTTATTTTCAACACAAATAAGCTAGCAGAGGTGGTTTCCATCTTTCTTTTGTCCTAAGCATCTGTCAATGCAGAGAGAGACACTAGGGCTAATCATTTGCTATAGAATGAATGCTTGTGTCCCTGCAGAATTCCTTTGTTGAAATCCTACCTTGCTAATATGGTGGAGCCATCATAATCAGGGTTAGTCCCTTCTAAAAGAGACAGCAGAGAGCCACTACCTTTTCTCTTAAGCTGTGAAAGGACAGGGCAAGGAGATGGCTCTCTACAAACCAGGAAGCAGGTACTCCTCGGACATCAAATCTGCCAGTTCCTAAGTTATGGACTTCCCTGTGAGAAACAAATGTTATATAAACCACCTGTTCTATGATAGTTTTGTTATATCAGGTTGAATGAACTAAGATACCACTCTTCTTGGATTGTTCTTAAACTTCCTTGAATAAAACTGCTATATACAGAGGAAAATAATGATACCATGTGCATCTGTATTATTCAGCTCTTTATTGTTGTGAGAAAAAATAAAACTGAGAAAAACAACTTTAAAGAGAAAAAGATTTATTTTTGGCTCTTTGTTTCAGAGGTCCCAGTCCAGGGTCAGCAGGCTCCAGTGCTTTGGGCCTGAATTGAGACAAAACATTAAGGCACCATAGAACATATGGTAGCAGAGGAGGACTGCTCACCACATGGCAGCCAAGAAGCAGAGATGGAAGGTGTTAGGAACTTGATACATCCTTCCAGGCGTGCCTCCGGTGTCCCACCTCCTCCAACTCGGCCCTATGTCCTACAGTTTCCACCACCTCCCAATAGTGCCATCCAACCATGAGTCCATCATGCATTAATCCACTAATGAGTGTAGAGTCTTCAAAAGCCAATCACTTACCCAAAACCCCACCTCTGTACACTACTAATCTGGGGACCAAGTCTTCACTGCTTGAGTTTTGGGGACACTTTCTATCCAAACCATTACAGCATCTTATGTTCAATTATAAAATATTGGCTCATATTTACATAGCACATATTTTCTTGAATGACAATAAAATAAAAAGAAAAAATAAGAAAGGGAAGAAGAGTCAGGAAGGAGAAATAATGGTTAAATTTTTGAACAGAGACATTTTAACCAACCCCTGAGAAGCACTTTTTGGTTGTTCAGGTTTAAAAGAGTTAGACTTCGTTTAAATACATAATGTATAGATGAAATCTGAAAGGTGAAAAATATATTTCCATTTGGTTTTCAATGATTAAAATAAAATTGCTATTTATTTAAATCTGTACAACCTCATTAAAATTAAGGAAATTTCAAAGAGTGAATAAATATTTAAAAATATGCATATCCTCCTCATTGTGAATTATTCTTGAGAATAATTTTTGTTTTGACTTTGAGGTAGAGGAAAGAGGAATGTGGATACTTAATGGTCTTTCAACACATGTTTATACACTTTTCAGTTTTTAAAAGTTTTTCTTAATTCTGTGCCTTTCTATTGCTTTTTAAAGGTGTCATTAAGATTTAGCAGCCTAATACTAGCTTCACTAGCTTACTTTGCACGCCCTCTGTCCCCGCTACCCACTATACTCTCCACAAATGTGAGAATTTGGAACACTGCTACAATTTTCCTTCCCTGGGGATTACACTATCCTTTTATTTTCTCAGCCTAAATTCTCTGATACTTTTGTGCATTATTTTCCTTGGAGATTTTGAGGCCAGCTTTTGTTGTGACTGTTGTTGGAGAAGAACAGAAAGGGAGGTTGCTTACTTTAAAGCAGCTGTGATGCTTTAGGACGGAGCAGGAATGCAAAGAGCACATTATCTCAGCTGTGCTTACAGGAATAGGTTTAGAATGCTTCACATGTAGAAAAAGCATTTGTTTTCCAAAATTATTTATTATAGGAATCAATCATATCATCAGAGCACTGTTACTATGGGCCATCTGCCGCAGATAAAGACAGCTTTTCACAAGTAACCCTTATTCACATCACATTCCTGTTAGGGGATTCTAACTGCAATTGTCTCTCAACAGGGGATTCTTAGGTCATCAATAGTTTAGTTGTTGTCTAGAGAATTTGAGAGGGAAGAGGAACATTCAAACAAAATTATTACCAAAAAAATATAGCCTTTGCCTGAACTAAATGAACTCAATTTAACTACACATGAGATTTAACCAGTTGATTTCTTTGTTTTAGCTATGAGGAATCACCAAGGTACTAGAGACTGGAGCTCACAGAGCCTGAAATTTCCAGCTCACTGCTTATCCTGCTGAGTCCTGTCTTTTCTTTGTTATTTTGCACACAAGAGCAAGGGTACACGATGCCTGTTCTAAGATTTACTCCCTGTCTGTAGGCAGGCATTGCTGGTTGGTGCAATCAGATGCAAATAAATTACCACTGAAATCTGGCAAGACAGAGTTTAAGAGAACAATAACTTTTCCATTTTTTATAAATTGACCTCACTGATACATTTTCCTTAGTCAAATAATTTCAAGAAAGTACTAAGGATTTTTCCAAACAGTATCTCCAGTTGAGAATGTTTCAGGGGTAGAAAAAGAGTCCAGTATTTGTCAAGACAGCTGCTTTAATATTCATTTTGTCACATTTGTTTTATGACCTTGAAGACCTTCCTTAATATTTTTATTTTAAATCTCCACATGTACAAAACAAGGCCAGAGATACCTGCACTAATTATCTAACAAACATTGTAATGCTAGTATATGTTATTATTACTGCATATAATACAATAGTGCTATATTTTATTCAGTGAAATACATCTATGCTAGAAGCATATTCATTTTATAGTCATTATTTTTCCTTTAATTTATGAAACTATCTGGATATCTTGAGCTGAAAGTTAAATATGATAGCAATATTCGTTATTATTAAACCACAGATACAATGAAGAATATTGAATTACATGTATGTAAAAGAACATAAGAGATGGAGTTATAGACTAATAGCTATAGCCTATGTGTTATAGTCAAATGAAGGATAATATTTATCCCCAAAATAATCACAAAGTAACATTTTGAATTCATGGTTTTGAATAGATTTCCTAGTGTATAACTGACATAGTAAAATATTTTTACTACATGATTTTATGCCAAAGAAATAAAAAATTTTGTTTTCATACTGCTTGGCAATGTTCAACAGATTGTTACATGCTATTGTGGAGAATTTTAAAATAACTTTATGCTATGAAACTGTGAAGATGTTATTGTTGGCATATAGAATGGATTTTGGTGGTTGAACAAACAGTTGTAATTTCAAATGCAGTCAAAGGGATTCCCTTTATGACCAAAATGCATGAACATAAACACCTTCCTTTAAATTCTGCATAGCTTTCCTAAAATTCAGTAAGTGAAGAAGGGTGAGAAAAATCTAATTATAATTTAGAATAATTTATTGAGATCCAAGACATCTTTATAGCTGCAAATCTAGAATATAGAAATATGTATTTAATTGCAATTCTGGAATATTCTAGTATTGCTTGTCATCTATTCCTTATTAAAAATATATTTGTGCAGCAATTGAACTGTATCAACAGTGATAGCCTATCATTATTTTTGACTTATGAATTGTGAAAACATTTTTTGAGATGTGAAAACATTTTTATATAACTGATGACCATGTTGCATGTTCAAGAATTGTAATATTAAACAAGATTCATAGAATTCAGTGTGATGTGTCATATACATACAAGTAATTCTGGCCCACATTCAATTATATGTATAATTATTTTTGTAATGAGTAATAATGTTATAATGGACATGTAAGTGGGGGACCTACAGATCCATCTGTTCATTTCACAGTTCTTTTTCTCTAAAGCTTGTGACTGTATACCTTCTATGAAGTCAAATGTTAGGCTATGCAGCTATGTAATATCTTCAACTCAAGACAGGGATACCAAGCCTCTGGTAAGCCATCACCTTGACTTCCAATCTAATAAGTTGCATACATGTGACTTTTTTTTTCCTCAAGAGAGGGACAGTAAGAGAGAAAAAGAGAATCAATTTTATTTAGTTCTTCATGTGGCCTTTGTTGCTCGGAGACTTTATTGTGTATGTGGTACTGGGGTCTGAATCCATGTCCTCACGCATGTCAAGCAAGCACCGGAACCGCTGAGCCACCTCTTCAACCCCATCCATGTGACTTTTAAATAAAAAATGATACATTGGGGGGCTAGAGTGGTGGCTCAGTAGTTACGAGGCTTGCCTTATATGTGTAAGAATGTGGGTTTGAATCCCAGAAACACATACACAACGAAGTATTGGTGCAATGAAAGCCATATAAAAAACTAAATAAAATTGATTCTCTCTTTCTCTTTCCCTCTGTCTCTTGCTCTCTTAAAAAATTATAAATATGATGGGCCAGATGAGTATCTCAGTGGTAGAATGCTTACTTAAGATGCATGAGGCCATGTGTCCAATCCCTAGCACCACTGAATAAATAAGTAAATAAATAAGCATCAATATGGATTTATATGAGTACTGATCTTATATGGCTCAGCTTTTTCTCCCTCAAATGTTTGGAATAAATAGAGTAAGATTTACATGTAGAAGTCTGGATAGTAAATATTTTTAAATATTTTACTTTGTACCCTAACTTTCATTCCTATAGATGTAGAATTTGTAATTGTAAAGTATACTCAAATTTTTGAGCTTCTTTCCTGAATTATTTCAGTTACACTGGTAAATTTTAGGTGTACTTTACACAATCTAATGACTTTAGTGAATCCTGAAATAATTGCCAATATAAATAGGGAAGAAGGGAAACAGAGGAATGCATGTCTATAGGGAGTATCTAGGTATACCTACAGTTACAATGATCTTCCTTGATAATTATCAATAGCATTTGTAGTGTTAATGAGATAAATAATTCCTTGCCCTGTCATTGACAACATTCATAGGTCTTTCTTTTAGCTTTCTTTTTAAAAGTATTATAGGGATTCTACAACTGGTAGTTTCCCCACATTAGTTGAAAACTCTTCATACTGTAAGATCCAAGCCTTTGGCCTTCTATTAGCATGCATGTGCTCTTTCTCTCTCTCTCTCTCTCTCTCTCTTTGTCTCTCACACATATGCACACACACATATATATCTCTATCTCTTAGATTCATTAACCATTCCTGAATTTAGTTACTACATATATGTTTGTGGATCTTACAACTAAATCTCACACTCTTACCAGTAGGTTCAAGTTTAAATCTTATATTTTCCTGCTGGAACTATACATAGAAACTTAAATGTTTATATTTAAACTATATACTCTAACTTATTTAAGCCATGCCCCTATATTTTTTCTCTTTCTTTTCTTTTTTGTCTTTCCCCCATGATTATTCTTCACATCAAATGTCCAAGCCTGTAGTTGGTGTATCTCATTTACCCCAACCATGTATTCAATTCTATAGGACTGAAGCTGTTTGTAAAATCAGCATAAGGAATAATTCCTGGCCCATAGTAGACGATAAACAATATATGTTTCATGCTTGATAATTTGATTTGTTGTATCAGGTCAACTTTTGATCACTATAAAATATCAGAGACAAGTCAAATTATTAAAGTTTTATATTGCCTCAGAATTTTAAAGTGGTTTTTTTTTTCCACGATCAGGACACATTGCTTTTAAGCCTGTGCTAGGGATATAGTACATCCCGGTGGGAGCTCATGGAGAGCTACACCATTCACCTCACTGCTGGGCTATGAAAGGGGAAGAGAAAGGGTCCTGGATCCCCATATCCCTATCTAGGGCATGCCCCTAATGACTGGAAGAACTTCCACTAGTCTCTAGCTCTGAAAGTTCCACCACCTCCCAACAGTATCAAGTTGGGAACTAAGCCTTTAACATGGGCCCACAGATGACATTCAGGCTCCAAATGCACATATTTATGTAATGACCAAGTATGTATTTCTCTCTTTATCTTAAAAAGAACATTACTGAGGTATGATTGCAATGTAGAAAGCTTTTCATATTTGACATATGCACTACAGTGAGTTTAGTGATAAATATATAATCATGAATCATCATTACATGAAGGCCATAAACATTCATCACCTCCAAACCCAACCAGCATTTTTTTCCTACCTCTTTATTATTATTACAATGTTTTTTCTTTGTGATAAAAATACTTAAGAACTACTCTCTTAGAAAATTTTAGGTATATAATATAGAATTGCTAGCTATAGATATTATGTATGTTCAAGTTCTAGAACTTATGTATCTTGCATAATTAAATTTTTCTATAATTTGACCATCATTTCCCCTCCCAAGCCCCTGACAGCCAACATTCTACTCTCTGATTACGAGTTTCACTACTTAAGATTCCACATATAAGTGAGACCATAGAGCATTTCTGTTAGTGATGTAGAAAATTTTCTTGTATGTTTATTAGCTTTTTGGACTTCCTCCACTGAGAAGTTTCTTTTTAGTTCCATAACCCATTTATTAATTGGATTATTTGTGGTTTTGGTGTTCAAGTTTTTGAGTTCTTTTTATATTCTGGATATTAGCTCTTTGTCCAAGATGGCAGCAAAGATTTTCTCCCATTATGTAAGTTCTCTCTTGACACTCTTGACTAATTCTTTAGCTGTACAGAATATCCTCATCTTACAAAAAGAATTTCAAACAAAAATTAATCAGTAGAGACAAAGAATGCCACTATATTCTGGTAAAAGGAAAAATCCAACAAGAACATATAAGAGTAAATATTTATACTCCAAATATTAGAATAACCAATTATATATGTACACATTATATATATATATATTATTTGTGTGTATATATATATGTATATATATATACGATATTTAATCTCAAATAGAACCCAACGTAATAATGCTGGATAATTTTTATACAATACACCTGTATCACCAATAGACAGGTTATCAAAACACAAAAGCAATAAAGATATTTCCAACCTAAATAAAATTATGAATCAAATAAACCTAACAGACATCTACAAAGTATTTCACAACAAAACACTTAAATTTACCTTCTTCTCAGCAAGTCATAGAACTTTTTTCAAAATAGACCTCATTCTAGATCACAAAATCAAACTTAGCAAATACAAAACTCAATATATTTCTATGCATCCTATCAGAACATAATGGAATGAAACTAGAAATCAACAACAAAGCAGAGATAATGGAATTCACATAAACATATGGAGATTGAAAAACAATCTGTTAAAGGAATGCATCAAAGAAGAAATGAGAATATAAACAAATAGTTTCTTAAAAATAATGAGAACAGAAATAAAACAAAAAAACTCTCAGATAGTATGAAACCACTTCTAAGAAGAGAATGTATAACACTTAGTGCCTACATTAACAAAAATGGAGATATCCCAAACAAAGAAGCTTATGTTCCACCTCAAAGACAGAAAAAGAAGAACAAACTAATCATCAAATCAAAGGAAGGAAGGAAATAAATAATTAAGATCAGAGCCAAAATTAATGAAATTGAACATAAAACAATATCTAGGATTGATGGAAAGAAAAGTTGGTTCTTCAAAAGATAAATAAAATTGATAAACCCTTAGACAAACTAATTAACAGAGAACGAAGACCAAATCAATAAAATGAGAAATTAAAAAGGAAATAGCACTACATACTCTTCTGAAATTCAGTAGATTAACAAAACCCATTTTGAAAGTTTATACTCCAATAAGCTGTAAAATCTAGAAGACATTGACAAATTTCAAGACACATTTGACCTGCCCTAATTGAACCAGCAAGGTATAGAAAATCTAAATAGACTGATATCAAGTAATGAAATTGAAACAGCAATGAAAAGCCTTTCAAAAATGAACAGCTCAGGACCAGATGGTTTATCAACTGAGTTCCATCAGACATTTACTGAAGAAATAATGCCAGTATTTTTCAAATTATTCCATGAAATTGAAAGTGAAAAAGTACTCCAAAATTCATTCTATGAAGCCCATATAACCCTGATACCAAAACCAGACAAAGACATATCAAAGAAAGAAAACTACAAACCAATATTACTAATGAATATAGATACAACCATCTTTAATAAGATATTAACAGGGGCTGGAGCAGTGGCTCGGTGGTTACAGCACTTGCCTGGTATACCCAAGTACGCAGGTTCAAACCCCAGCATCACGTACCCAGCAAAGTCTCGGAGCAACAAAAGCCACATGAAAAACTAAATAAAATTGATTCTGTCTTTCTCTCTCTCTCTCACTATCCCTCTCTCTTTAAAAAAATTAAGATATTAACAAAGTGCATCAAAAACACAAGAAGATAATACACCATAATTAAGTTAGTTTCATTCCAGGGATGCAAGGTTGGTTCAACATATGCAAAGTCCATAAATATTATCTACCACTTAAATGAAAATGAAGGACAGAAATCACAGGATTGTTTCAATAAAGGCAGAAAAGGTTTTTGATAAAATCCAGCATGCATTCATCTTAAAAATACTGGAGAACCAAGGGGTGAAAGGAATTTACATCAGCATAATATAGAATATTTATGACAAACCCAAAGCCAACACCATACTGAATGGAGAAAAACTAAAAATATTTCCTCTAAAATTAGGAAGAAGAGAAGATGTGCACTCTCACCACCCCTGTTCGATACACTCTCTGAAATATTAGCCAGAGACATCAGGAAAGAGACTGAAATCAAAGGGATACAAATTTGTAAAGAAGAAGTCAAACTAACTGCTTGCTGATGAAATGATCCTGTATCCAGAAAATCCCCCCCAAAAATACACCACAAGACTTCTAAAGCTACAAAGTGAATTTAGCAAAGTAGCAGGATGCAAGCTCAACAACCCCAAATCAACAGCTTTCCTGTACTCCAACAGTGATTCAGTCAAAGAAGAAATTAGGAAAACCATCCTATTCATAATAAGCTAGCATAAAATAAAATAAAATGCTTGGGAATAAATATCACCAAGAAGATAAAAGTGTTCTACAATGAAATTCATAGAGCACTGCAGAAAGAAATTGAAGACCTTAGAAGATGGAAAGATGACCTATGTTCTTAAGTAGGCAAAGATTGTGGAGAGAAGTGAACACTTCTACACTGTTAGTGGGGGCTGTAGTCTATTGCAGCCACTCTATGAAGTGGTATGGAGACTCCTCAAAAAACTAGGGATGAACCACCTTATGACCCAGCTATTCTACTCCTGGGTATATTCCTAGAAGATATGAAATGAGCGTATTTCAGTGACACGGCCACATCAGTATTTATAGCAGCACAATTCACAATAGGTAAATCATGGAATCAACCCAAATGCCCTTCACTGGATTAATGGATCCTAAAATTGTGATATACATATCACAGTTGTATATGTGTATGGCCCAGATCTGGAACCAATCTGGATGCCTGTCAATAGTGAAAGTGTGAATATATTTCATAGTATTTTCTGATAAATGGGTTGAACTAGACAACATATATTTAGTGAAATAAGTTAGATTCAGAATATCAAGGGTCAAAGATTTCCTTTTATAATAAGAAACTAGAGCAATTAAGGGGAAAAAGTACTAGGGAAAGAAGGGATCAGATATCCTAAAGATAAAGGGAAGGTCTGTGGAGTATGAGAAGTAGGTCAAGAGGAAGTGGGGAGGGACAGGAAGGGGAAGAAATGCAGGATGAATTTAACAAAATCACACTAAGAGCATGTAGATATATACCACAGTGAATTCCACTTTATGTCTATGTATAAAGCACCAATGAAAAATAAATTAACATATGACTGAAAGAAGATCAATGCAGTAGAGGAAGGACAGTAGAGGAAGGGAGGGAGGGCTGAATGTCAGGACGCACCAGAGAATGAAGCAGAGTAAATAAAATTCCACGCATGCATGATTCTTGTCAGAATGAAACCAACAATTATGAATAACTATAATACTCCAATAAAAGGGATTACCAAAAGAAGAGTAGAATTCTAGGTAAGATGTCATTTAAAATTACAATTTTCTACTGCAGGAATGACATTGTTAAGAGAATGAAAAGACAAACCACTGACTAGGAGAAAATCTTTTCAAATGGCATATAAAATGAAAGACTATTATGCAAAATATACAAGGAGCTATTAAAGCACAACTATAAGAAAGCTCTAAAAATCAGATTAAATGTTGGATCTGAGACTTTGGCAGATATCTCACCAAAGAAGATAAATAGGTGGCAATAAGATTAGAAAAGATGCTCCAAATTTTTATGTCATGAGAAAAATGTGAATTAAAACAGAAATAAAGTATAAGTATACACTTGTTAAAATGGCAAAAATCCAGAACACTGACAGGAGTAGTCTGGTAAGGATGTGGGTGATAGAAAGTCTCATTTACTACTGGTGGGAATGAAAAATGCTACAACGTTTTGTAAGCGTAGCATTTTGTTTTTAAAGAACTAACCTTACTTTGACCATTCAATCCAGCAATCCAGCACCTTAGTATTTAGCCAAATGAGTGGAAAACTTATGTTAATACAAAGCCCAGCACATAGATGTTTTAGCAGTTTTATTCATAATTGCTGAACTTGAAAGCAATCTAGATGTCCTTTAGTGTGTGAGTGAATGATTATATGCAGATAGATCCATATCAGTGCTATAAAACATGATCTATTGAGCTATGAAGAGACAAGGAAGAAACTTAAATGCATATTGCTAAGTTCAAGAAGCCAGTCTGAATAGGCTATATACTGTATAAATTTATGATATTCAGGAAAAGGCAAAACTACAGAGATGGTTAAAAAAATCAATCATTGCTAAGTATTAAGGAGGAGCAAGGGAATAGAAGACCACAGAGAATTTTTTAGGTCAGTGAATCTATTTCATATGAAACTCTTATAGTATATGCATATAATTATGCATTGTTAAAATCCATAGAATATATGAAACCAAGAGTGAACACTATTGTGTATTCTGGACTTGGATAATAATGATTTATGAATGTAGGATCATCAGTTGCAACAAATATACCACTCAGGTAAAGAATGTTTATAGAGGAAAGGGCATAGGTGTAGAGACCCAGGGGTGTGGGGAAATTTCCACTTTCTGCTGTGAACCTAAAACAGCTCTAAAAAAATAAATTCCAACTAAGAGGAAAAATGGATATATTATCTAAATTGCCTATTTTTCATAATGCAGCTGGACTTTTAAAAATAATCTATAAACTTTGCTAATTTGACAACTTACCAAAACAAATAATCTCATTTTATTTTAAATTTTATTTCAGTGTTATTAAATTTAGTTGGTTTGCCATTTATATTTCTTAATTGTTACTTACCCATTTCTTTTGTCCTTTTTTCCCTAATGACATAAAAAGAATCTGTATAGTAAGATATATTCCTTCATTATATGCAACATTTGTCTTGTTTCTCTTTTAATTGTACTCTCATTGTCCTTTACTAGAAAAAGTTTTAATATTTGGTCAAGTCTATCTTTTTGTTTCACATTAAAATTATACAAATACTCTCCTGTATATATCTTCTTTATATTTTTGTGGTTTGAATCTATTTCACATTTTAAGTTTATTTCTATCATGATATTATTTCATGGTATATGTTTCCTATTTTTGCAGAAGGAAATGAAAATACAATTTATTGAATAAAATTTCCTAATAATTTAGAATGCTTTGTCAAATCGCATATAAAATGGCCTCTCCTAGATTCTTAAAAAAAGAGAGAGAAAGAAAAACAACAACAACAACAACAACAACAAAAAGACATATGGAAATACTCCTCGACCTAAAGTTCCTTCTAAAGGAGTTTCTAACATATAGTGATTTTGCTGTTTCTTTTTTCTTTTTTTTTCTGAATTCAGCCAGGATACTTATAAAATCACTTAACATTAAAGGTTTTAACAGGTAAAAGACACATATTTACTTACTTATTAAATAGACAATAATATATTTATAACGTTCAGCATGATGCTTCTATGTGTGTATATATACACACATACATTGTGGAGTACCAAAGTCAAGCTAAATAACTTAAGGATTACCTCATATATTTGTTTAAGTTAATTTTCTCTGCAATTCTGTGATAATTTAAACATCAACACAGTCATCATTATAATGATGAGCACAAACATGCATGAACCACTTTCAATGTACAGGAAACTTGACTAACCCCTTTATAAATATATGATCTCATTTGATCTCCCTGCAGCCTGATGTATATGCATGAAGAGTGATGCTTTGAGGAATTAAGTAACTTGATGAAGCCACACCTGTAATAAAGGTGAGTCAGGACTCATTACAATCTCTTCAGTTCATAATCCCACTTTTTAGCTATCATATATCAGTAAATGCTTTTTATCTGCAGATTTTGCCCTTTTAAGTCAACGGTTTTATTTTCACTTTCTTTGAACATGTTTGATTTCCTTTATTCCCAGATTTAGTAATGTCCCTCATTCACATATTACATTTACTTTTATCCTTTTTTCTCTCTGACTTTCATTCTTTTGGTTCTTTAACAGTCTGGGATTATTATTAATATTATTTTAACTATGTGTTTCTTGATGTCATGAATTTGTTTTTCAGGCTAAATTTTTCATGAATGAAATTTAAACTATTTACATGATATTAATAACAATCTTTAATTTTACTTACTACTGATTTTTCACAGAAAACATGAGGTTATACAAAAATGATAGCATAGATTAATAAAGTAGGAAAGGAGTTATATCCATTTAAGAATTATACAACTAAACTAATTTATCCTGTCCGTGCAAAAGGCATAGCTTAATAGTAGAGAAAAAATTAAATTATGTGTTTAGACAAAAAATTACATACTTGTATTCTGAATAACTTGAGAACCCAAAATAAAAGGTCATTGCATTTGGACCAGATCTAAAATCCAGGTTCTGATGGAGTGACTTGATTATCACAGGTTTTCTGAATGACTTTTCTTCTCTATAGAATCTGAAAAACATCTTCTCATTGTAATGTTTTGAAGTACTATAATGTTTAAAATAAAATTTTAGTTGTGAAATAGACACCATGATGTAACTTCTATTATTGTTATAGAAGTTATCTTCTTTGGTTTTCAGCATTTAAAACTATGGTTCTTTGTTCAGGTATTTTAATTTATCACAATTTCAAGAGACCAGGAATGTGCTGTTATATTCTAATAGAAAGCTATAACCAGTATTTTTCCTTTGAAATGTATACTTCCCAATAATATATGTCTCTCTCAAAGCTTTTAGGAGAATTAACAAATGACCCTTATTTGCAAATGCTCAAGGGCATGTGTCTGAATAGATGCTGTTCTGCCTTAAAGATAAGAAGAAATTGAATGTAGTGGCTGGGATTTTATCCAATGAGTTCTGCCATTTCAGCAGCATGGGGTATATGCTGAACTTGACTTGGTGGCAGTTAGAGGTACCAACACATGAGTGTAGACAGATTTATGCAGGGTGACCTTCATGACTCAATGTGCTTAGAGCTTTGTGATTTCCACAGGGGTTACTAACAGGACATTCCATTGACAACCACAATGAGTGTTCTACCTCCCTGGCATTTTCAGAGCACATCTTTATGCATCAGAAAACACCAGACTTGCACAGGGCTGCTTTCTAAAGAGGCACAATACTCCATGAATTTTGCAGATAATGAACTGCATTTGCATATACGTCCGTTAGTTAGCCATCATTTCAGGGTTTTTTTCCCCCAGTACTTTTGATACTTTATTTTCATAATGTATATCCATCCCCATGATTCTCTGTTAAATGACTAAATCTATATTAGGATCAAAGGTAGGGTCTCATATATGACACCTGTTGGTATAGGGTTGAGAATGAAACCTCATCACAGGATGGAAGAAAGTAGAAGTGCTGCAGATAGTACAAATGGCTTAATGCATATCCAAATGGCTTAATTTTTTTTGAAAAGTGTTGCTTTTCAAGTAAATCAGTAAAATGAAATAGGCATATTGCACCTAGACTTCAAAAAGGCTTGTATTAAACCAAGCGCTAACTTCATTTTGAAAAAGTTGGAATGATTCCAATGCCCTAACAGTAAGCTAAAAATTAAATTGATTTCAGTTGCAAAGCTGGTATTCAAAGATGCATACCAGGTTCCACTCTGTACTTTATTTTTATCTGATTTATTGGATAACATTATATATTTATACCATATTTTGAAATATTATTTGCAGATTTATAGGAGGAGAAAATTTGTTCAATTAGAATTATGGTGCAAAAATATTCTATATGCTAAAATAGTGAACTAAACCTAATGTAGTATTTAACAGGGAGAAATATTTATGATTGCTAGTGAATTTGTAAATATATAGCTAGGGCAAGAGAATAATTTAAAAATAGACAAAGGCTCACGAAAAAAAGAGTTAATGATCTGTCCAATAGACAAAGAAGTATCACAGATATGAGTGATAGAAGTAGAATCCAGGATGTCCCAGGTGGAAGGACTAATTCAGATCGTGTGTACGGACAAACACAGCTTCCCTAAGAGAGAGCAAGTCACTTTACAAAGTGTGGGGTGTGCCTTCACCTCAGAAATCCTAGGAAATGTTGGAGGACATTTATTTGTATTTTCTCTATGCAAAAATAGAAATGAATGGACTTTATCTCTTAACTCTGAAATTCCATATTTTGAATATTATGAATATTTCAAAGTGTGATTTTAAAGTAATATGGGATCACTGTTTTATACTATTATTAATTCTTCACTCTAAAGCATGGTAAATGTTACCCTGAAACATCTCATTTAAGATTTCACTGTTTTTAAAATCAAGAACATAATTTATTGATAATCAAACACTCCAATGTTTAATTGGATTTTTTAAAGTAAATATTTATCAGAGGAAGTAAGATTATTTTCAATATATTTATTTTCTGATTTTAATTGCTGTGCTAATTTTATTCATGTAAATCTCAGTGTTATATGATTTCACAACACACCAAAGTTTATCACTTAAAACACTTTCCATGAAAAGTTTGACAAATATCTGTTTTCCTGCCTACATGTTAAGTAGAAGAAGGAAGCCTGCATATCCACACACACACATTTAAAACTATGGTATTGAACATAGTGTTTTTTTTCATTTTTGCTAAATGAATAAGTGTAAAAATAAATTATATTCTTTTGCATCTGATTTTTGTTTATATCCCCATGTTTCCTCATTCTGGCATGTGTAAAGAATGCCACTCCTTTTTATTGAATTATCTAACTGCTATGTTTGCCTGTAGCATTTAAAATACAAAATTCTTTGAAGTTGTGCCTTTAAATCATTAGAGTCTATGTAATCCCTTAAATTATTTTTAATGACTTGGAATGTGTTTGCCTCATTGATCTTTTATATTCATGAATTCTTTTAAACAGTTTTTACAATCTTTTAAAATGTGTTTATTTTCCTTTGATCTGAACTCTTTGCACTTGGCATACTGTTTTGATTGTTCTTAACAAATGATAGAATACAATATTGCAAGCTTTCCACATGATTCACTTTACTGATCTGATGTACTAATCCATATTAGTCTAAATTTAATTTCCTTTCTGGTCTTTCTAAATTGTAAGTCTATAGAGAAAATGAGATATCTTTTTACCACTTAGAAATAAGAATTATATTTGGCCCAATATTTTAATGAGTTAACATTATAAAAATTTTTCTTCAACTTATAACAATGAAAGGTATTATATTTTCTTTTGTATTAATTTTCATTTTAGTTGTATTAAAATAGGGTACAGGTGATAGATAATTTGATAATGTATTCAATGTATACCAATGAAATCAGGGTGATTAATATTTATATATCCTTATCATTTCTGTGTTTGGAACCTTCAAGTTTCTCTTTTCTAGTTATTCATCAATGTATAGTAGGTTATTGTAAACTATAGTCACCCACTCTGCTGTAGAACACTAAAACTTAGGAATTTTCTCCAGCAGTGTTTTGGGGTCTATTTTACAATATCCCTCCCTTCCCAGACTCTAGTAATTGCTATTCTACATTTAGGTTGACATTTTTTTTTAATCATTCACATATGAAAAGGAAATGCCATTTCCCCTGTGTCTGACTTCTTTTACTTAATATAATGTTCTATCCATTTTGCTGAAAATGATAGGATATCATACTTTATAAGGTTGAAAAATATTCCATTGTGTATATATATACAATTTTTTTATTCATCCATCTTTTGATTGGCATCTAGGTGGATTACGAATCTTAACTGTGAATAGTTCAGCAATATAGCCAAATTTGGGATAGCCAAATCATTTGGTAGTCCTATTTTAGTTTTTTAAAGAATTTCCATACTATTCTCCATAGTGATTGTAGTAATTTACATTCCTACCAACAATATGTAAGAGTTCCATTTTCTCCATATCCTCATGTACATTTGTTACTTTTTGTCTTTTTCATAATAAACATTTTAGTTGGGGTGAAATGATATTGTGTTGCATTTTCCTAGAGCATATGATGATAATCACTTTTTTAATAAAATTTTTATTAATTTGGATTTCTTTTGAGAAGTATCTATTCAGATCATATGTCCATTTTAAGTGGAATGCTTGTTCTTTGGTTGAGTGTTTGAATTCCTTAGTATATTTAATGCTAATCATTTGTCATATGAATAGTTTAGAATTTTTTTCTCACTCTGTGTGTCCTTTATTCTCCATATTGATTATTTCTGTGGCTATGCAGACATTTCAGTTTGCTATAATTCAAGATGACTATTTTTGCTTATGTTGTCTGCTCTTTTGTAATGTTTTCTCACTTTTTCCTGTACAATGTCTTAAATGTTTTCCTCTAGTAGTTTTATAGTTTAAAGCCTTACTTTAATCATTTGACCTATTTTGAGTTTTTTCTGTGTAAGGTGACAGATAAGGGTCAACTTTCAGTCTTCTGTTGTGAATGTAGTTTTCCCAGCACCACTTATTAAAGACTGTCTCTTTTCTGATGTATATTTTTAGTGACTTTGTTAAAAATAATTTTAATATAAAAGCATGGGTTGTTTCTGAGAACTCTATCCTATTTCATTTGTGGTGGTGGTGGTGATGGAGGTGTGTGTGTGTGGGTGTGTTTATTTTTATGCCAATACCATGCTGTTTTCACTACTATAGGTTTGCAGTATATTTTGAAGTCAGGTAGTATAATGCTTTCAGCTCTTTTTTTCCTCAAAGATTTACTCTATTATGTGGGATTTTTTGATTTTCCACATGAATTTTATGATTTTTTCTAGTTGTGAAGTATGTCATTGGTATTTTGATGGAGACTGCATTGAATCTCTAAATCACTTTGTATGGATATTTTAACAATAATAGTTCTTCCAATTCATAAAGCTGAGAGATCTTTTCATTTGTTGAGTCCTTTCGATTTCTTTCTTCAGAGATTTGTAATTGTCATTGTTCAGTTCTTCACTTCTTTGGTTATACTTATTCTAGATATTTTATTTATTTTTGTAGTTACTGTGACTGGGATTGTTCTCATGACTTCTCTCTTGGCAATTTCACTATTGATGTATGAAAATGCTGCTGAGTTTTATATGCTAGTTTCATACCATAAAATTACAGAATTAATTTATGAGATCTAATAATGTTTTGGTGAAATTTGATTTTTATCTACCTACAGAATATTCTAAATATAACATCTGCAAAGCAAGCAGCTGGCCTGGGGCAAGGCAGTGAGGGAGCAGAGCACTTGCCACCAGTCACAGTGATGATACAGGCCCACTGATGATTGACCATGCAGGGAGTGATAACTCTTAGTCCCATCGGCAGTGGGCCCAGTAGCAGCTGGTCAGATATCAGTTCCCAGAGGAGAAAGGCCTTGATCTCTCGGGTCTTGAGAGTGGCACCCCAGTCCTTGATCAGAGCCAACTGTCTCCTGTAGTTCAGAGCATTGAGTTTGGGTACTAGGGTCACAATTACTCTGCTGAATCAAGTAGAGTTTTGGAAGCTGAAGCCCCCTATGTTAGCATGGTGGAGTATTTGTTGAGAATCAGTGATGGATACATATAGTGTTTTCCAACCTCTAGGACAGTATGAATTTGGACAATAACTATTTTCTTGAGATGTCATTGAGCTACAGCAGCCTGAGCTCTGGGATTTGGGAAAGGGAGACAATATGAATTCCTTCTCTAATGCAAAGCTATTGTGCAGACTCCAGGCAGCAAGTTTATGGTGACTATGAAAATTTCTAGTAGCTAGGTTTGCCAGCAGCTATGCTGATGGAGTCTGCTGGGACTCTCAAACTCACCCTTTCCAATACAGAGGGGAATCCTCTCAGGTAGTGGGGAGCTGGAGTCACAGTTACATAACCTCTTTGTTCCTCTTTCTATTCAACCATCTCAGATCTCCAAGTCCAACAGAATTCCCATGTCTCCTTTGCTGAGTTCCAGTGTTGTTCCTCGGTCAGATAAAATGAAGGTATCTATCTGCAGCTTTAGCTCTTGCTTGTGGAAGAGAAAGTAAGGGATAGGCATCTCTATTCGACCATCTTAGAATATCCTCTCTTTTTTCTTATATAATTAATTTGAGATATCCATGTTGTAGCAGAAATCTAAGAGGTATCTCAACATGATGACTTTCACCGCCATGATTATGATATGATATAGCTCAAAAGGTATTTTGCAGACATAATTAAGTTCCAAATCAATTCACTGTATGATAGAGTGATTATTCTTGGGTTTTGCATAATCACATTACTTCAAAAAGAGTTCTCCACAGGCTAATAGCAGAAAAGACAGTCAGCGTTGTGCTATATTTAGGTGAAGCAATCGATGAAGAAGGCAATCATTCATGTTGAGTTTTCTATGGTTTTTGCCTACTAAAGATCCGTGAGCAGCAGCCAGGAGCTGAGTGCTGATTCTAGCCAAGTGCTAGAAGGATACCAAAAACCATAGTCCAGGAGATGCAAGGAATCTCTAGAGAAGCTGGAAGAGTCATGAGCCAAGATGAGAACTACAACTGTAGTCAACACCTTGTTTCAGCCTATTGAGACACTGAACAAAGAAAACAGGCACATCGTACTCCGATTTATGACCTATGGAACTTCTGAGGTAACGAATTTATGCTGATTTAAGCCACTCCATTTGTGTTCTTTGTCACACAACAATAGAAAATTTATATGTAAAATGGGCACATTTGTCATTTGAAGTTTATCAGACCTGAGAGTCAAGTAAAAGAGTTCCAAAGATTCTAAAGGAAGTATCGAGGATCGTCCATGTTTCAGGTTTAGTAGATAGAGATCATCCAATATAATTCATTTTAGGAAGCTGTCAGTCAAAAAGATTAAATGCTTTCCCCCAAATCATTTATAGCCATAATCAGGACTGGAAACAAGGTCCCATGAGGCCAAATCATGCCCTTTTCACAGTAAACAGCTGATAATATTTATCAAGATTTGAAAAAGACACAAAATGTGATTCTAGTGGATATTTTGAATAAATTCATTTAAAAAATTAATACAATAGTTAAATTATGGAATTAAACCATATGCCAGTCACTAAATGAATGGATACAAACCTCTCTGGTATATATATATACACACACACACAATAGAGTGCTACTCAGCTATTAGAAACAATGATAATATGGCATGTGAAGGCAAACGGATGGTAATGGAAGAAATTATGCTGAGTGAAATTAGCCAAACCCAGAGACTTAAGGGTCAAATGGTTTACCTCATTTGTGGAGAACAGAGCAGAACTCAGGCTTCGATGAAAGATCAAGCACATGTACTAGACTCACCAAAGTTGAAGCAACACTTAATCTAGGGGAACCATAGATATGTAGGCGGTGGATGGAATAGAAGGGGGATAATAGGTAGGGAGGCATCTAAAGGGGAATCAATAATGTAGCTTACTCCCCCAAGAAGCCAAATAATACTTATGCAATCATTTAATTCTGGAAAATGCATTATTATAAATTATATATGTTATACATATTATAAATACATTATTTATATCTGTAATGGGAAATACAGAAGAGTCGAGAGACTGGGGTGTGGGTGATGTGGGGGTGATTCTGGATTGGGATCAGGGGCATATTGTGTTGTTACTACATATGCATTTATGATTGTACAGCAACACAACTCCTTAATAAAATTAAAAAAATTAATATCTCTAAAGTGGCTTATAGAAGCCCAAGTCCATCCATCCTTCCTTGCTTCCTCCTTCCTTCCACATCCTTCCCTCCTTCCTTACATTTACTTATCCAGGATCCAATCAAGGTTCAAATATTACATTTGATGTTCATATTTTTATTTTACTTTTCAATTCATTATAAACCCCTTAGATTTTTATTGCTGTTCTATTTCTTTGGTATTTTGAAAACCCTAGATCAGTTTTCTTGTATCTCACTTTCAGATATGATTATTTATCTGAAGTTCCTTTAAGTTTTTCAGTGTTGTCTGAACTTTCTATACATTTAAGTAAGTATGGTCTGTAGGATTTTATTCGTTTTAGATACGTATTTGGCAAGAGCACCTTCTGTAGATGTAATAAATCCATAGAGCATCACATCAGGGACATGCACTGAGATGATATCCCTCTATTGAAGATGATAAATTCAATCTCTTGATTAAAGTGGTAATTGCCACTCTCCCCCATCATGTTTGATGATAGAGAGTAATCTGTGATTAATAACCTGACCTCATGTGACTGTTTTAATATGCAACATCATTTTACACAAAATTTTGGGGATGCATTGATGAGTGTCTTGATTTAATTATTAAATAGGGCTTGTTTTTGTTTTCTATTGCTGCTATAATAAATCATCACCTATTTAGTGGCCTAAAACAACATCAGTTTATTATTTTATAGTTCTGAGGATGAGATGTCTGACGAGTGTCTAACTTCCCTGAAACCCATTAACAGGGCCGCATTCCTTTCTGGAGGCACTTGGAAGCAAGCGGGTTTCTTGTGTTTTTCCAACTTCTAAAGCCTATCTCTTTTTCTTGGCTCTTGGCTCCCAGATTCCTTGCTCTGCTTTCAGGGATAGCCCATGTCAAGTTGAGTCCCTTTCACACTGTGTTTATCTGACCCTCCTTGTATCTGATCACAGCTGGTAAACTCTTTCTGCTTTTAAGGACCAATATTATTAGGTAATCCATCAAGGTCTCTCTATCGTGGGGTCACATCCTCAGCATGTTTGCAAGGTCCTATTTGTCGCATCAGGTAACATATTCACGGGCTCCAAAGACTGGAACTAGACCTCCTTAGGTAGCCATTATTTTGCCTTCTGTGGCAATTGGAGAATGTTGGCTTAGAAACAAAATTCTGTCATTGCTCTTGTAATGTAATCTGGCATTTTCTGCAAAGAAATATCACTCTGTCATTTTCCCTGTATGAATTGAAAGATTATCTGTAATTCAATACATTGTAATCAAATCTTTAATTTTCCTTTTTGATGCTTACATTGTCTCATTTGGTACAATTTGTTTAAGGATCTTAGATAATGTGACAGAATTATTGCAATTTTCTTAGGTGTGATAATAGCATTGTGTTTATATGATGACATGGTGAATCACTTCAGATAATTCTACGATACTGCAATTTCCTGAGAACAAGCAAATCATGGTAGAATTTTATACTATTTATTCTAAGTGGAAGAGATAGGAATTTTACTTTATTTTTTCAAATTCTATGTATGCTTGAATATTTTTCAAACAAATGAGGAAATCATATTGAAGACATGCTGTAATGTTAAAAAAATCTCATCATGGTACAAAGCAGTGTAAGTCATTTCTTCAAATACATTTTTTTCCAATTAATGCAGATATTGAAGAGATTTTAAGAAAATAAATCAAAATATTTCTTCTGGCTTACCATATTTAAGAAAAGGAGAAAATCTGGTTCTACCACCAAGAATTTTTCTGCTAGAACTGACAATGTCAGAATTCTCAAAAGCATTGAGACATCAGTCAATGTTGGAATCAAATTTCTACAGGTTATATTAAAGTATAATATTCTCAAAAAAAATAAATAAAACACAAGTAGAAGAAGAGAGAGCAGGGGCAAATGAGTCCTTTACCAAATATGGAAATGCAAAACATACGCAAAAATTTACCCAACTGAAAGACATTGATGGATGAAAGCCATGACCATGGAACACTTATAAAGGGAGCACTGTGCTTGTATGAGAGATCAGATGCATGTCATATGAACATCCCTGGAGCCCCATAATTAGACAAGAATATCTCTTGCTTAATTACTGCTTTATATTTTCCAAAGTTATGCCATTGATTTGATACTCACAATCCTGAGAAGTGGGCAAGAACAATTATGTATTTATTTATTTATCAAATATTTATTAAATATTTATCAAATATTTATTGTACTATGTGTCAGGTAGAGCTACTTAAAATTTTCATTATGTACATTGAACACTTACTATATATTCTGGCCATTAAGCATTTGTGTGTGTTAACTCAGTACTCATGATTACAACATGAAGTGAAATGTCCTTGTTTTTACGGAGTGATGTTTCAAGCCATAGAGTCTGACTCTAGAACTCATCCTATCATCTACAAGAACCAAAGATTCCTATTCAGGGGCTCATAGAGTGATAACACGGATTCAGATTTCCAGAGACAAAACTGTCTTTAGTATATGTCTGTTTCCAGAAAGTAATATATAACTCCCAAAAAATCTAGGTCCCATTGCTATGTTAAGGCACCGGGATTCATTGCTTATCAAGATTCATGGGCTTGTACCTGTTCTCATGGATCTGAATGTATTAACCAGAATAACCCGCCGTACTCTTCTATGTTTAATGAAAGGATTTTCCATTAAATTATTTTAATTATTTGCCCAACAAATATAGATGCATTGCATGGTTTTAAGAGTGTTATATACTATTGTGTTGTAAGTATGATATAGATAAAAAATTAAATATATGAGTCATTGTAAGTCTCCCCATTGATGGATTTTAGTTGTTTCTCCTAATTTTCACTACATGCATGTAATCATTTATGAATTTATAGTATGACTTTTATTAAAAGTTTTCACTAGCATATCACTTAGACTATAGCAATGGTTAATATATATATATATTAGGTACAATAACTTTTAGTTTATAGCTTTCTCTTTTTATCTCTCAATTTTGTTTATAACACATTTATATACTGTAGTTTATATGATTTTTTGTTTCTATTTTTATTGTTTACATTTATACTTTATTTAATTACCAGTAGAACTTTATCTATTGTTTTTGCTTTTTAACTGATTGATAAAAATTGTAGATATTTATGGGTAACATATGATTTTTTGATATGTGTAATTGTATTTAATGTTTAAATCAGGGTAAACATATTTAAGTCTCCAAACACATAACATTTTTTATGGTAAAATCATCCTTCCTCAATCCTCTCTTCTTTCTACTTTCCCTGACCTTTGTTAATCACCATTCTACTTTCAATTTCTAATAAGTCAAGTGTCTTAAATTTCATACTTGAGTGAGATTGTATTTAATTTTATTGTAGTGCTATGAGGAAATATATTCTGCATTATGCTTCCAATTTTGGAATTAATTAGGGTTTTTCTCTATCTCTGATTTGTAGCAACACATAATCTAGGGCAATCATAGATATGTAGTGGGGGAGGGGGAGGGGATAGGTGGAGGAAGGGAGGGAGAGTAGGGAGGGATCTAAGGGGTAACTCAGGTTTAAGAATACATGCATATCATATTCTTACTTCTTATGCATTTATGATTATACAATAACTCAACTCCTTAATTTAAAAAATGAAGGGGAAAAATGTGTGTGAATATTCATTGAATATATGTGCATATGTAGATATATACCTATAAGTAGAGGTATATATGTATATGTAATATATATGGAATGAATGGGGAAGAAATAGAATACATATATGTATATATGTAATAACACATTTTTTATTTTAAATTATGCAGAGACATTTTTCTCTACTTTCCCATTTAAGAATTTTAGTCTCCAAATTCCATTCAGGTTCCCTGTATTGCAAAATTTTCCTACATATTACAACACTGTTTACTAAGAAAAGCTGTATATGTGTTATTCTAAAGTTGTCCTCTTTGTCTGAATGATTGTAAAATGCTTGGAATTTAACTTCTTCAGATATATATTGTGATCCTTGTTTCTTTTGATTGGTTTTTGCCTGGTAAATTATTGTCCATCTTTTTACATTTATTTTTTCTGATCAGTTTCTTTTAGGCAAGATTGTCTTATTGATGATTCATTGTGTTTTCCTTTCTATTTGTTGTATATTCTCAGTCTCTAAAATTAAATTTTTCTTTCAAAACTCATCAAACCTATTTTTATCATAAGATAAATTTATTCTTTTATCTTTTTAGCCATGTTTTCTTCTTCCTACCCTTGTTCTTTGACCTTTTATAATATGGTTTACAGTTTTTGGCTTACCTTCCACCTGGGAAAATTTAAATGGGTATAATAATTTAGTGCCTTAGTAAAAAACTGAAAATTCATTTTTATTTACTTATGATTTTTTTTAAGAGAGAAGGACAATGAGAGATAGAGAGAGTGAGTGAGAGAGAGAGAATCTATTTTTATTGAGTTTTTCACATGACTTTCATTGCTCCGACACTTAGCTGTGTACGTGGATGCTGGGGTTTGAGCCCATGTACTAGCACATGCTGGGCAAGCGTCCTAACTGCTGAGCCATTGCTCCAGCCCCCAAAATTGCATATTTAAACCTTTTCATGAAATTCAATATTACTGGTTCCACTCATGAAAAGTAAGGAAAATAGCACAATTACATGTTGCCAATTAAATGTTATGTTCTTGCTTTCTGCTGGAAATGTTTGGAAGAATATTTTATTAGTCTAATAACTTTTAATTATTTTTACATACTATATAATGTCTTTCAAAATTATAGTAATCATGATACAGTTTATATTAAATTATTCTTTACTGGCTTAATTACAGACATTATTTTCAGTTTATTTCGGATTTAAATGTCCTGAAACTATACTCACAAGACATTTTATGCCATGATTTTCCCATTTGGGGAATATTTATTTATATTTTCCTTGCTAATTAGATATAATGTGTCTGAGCATTTTTTGAGATGGATAGCAGATCTGTACATTTGTCCTGCTTGCAGATTTGAAATTGTAAATCCGCTTTCTGCAGAACTGAGAGGCAATCTGGACGCAGCCTTACTTTCCGTCAGAGCTCTGGATAAGTTCCTCAGCTCCTGGCAGGTGAGGCTGATGGGGAAATAGAATGATCATCCTGGCTTTCAGTCCTCTTTGGTGACTAGTTTCTTTTCTGACACACTGTGGCATTTTTTCTTTATCCTTAGGCTTCATTATATTTTATGATGCTATTAACCTTTTTTCTGAAATAAAAATCTTTATTTTGTAGATGAGATTTTTTATCCTATGCATCACAGAAGTTTATTTATTTGCACATTTTTTAATCTGTATTTGTTTATTATTTTTCTTTCTTAATCTGCGGGCAAGAAAGTATTATCCAGATACCGGAACTCGGTTCTCCGGTGTGAATTTAGGATTCCATTCCTTCTCTCATCTGGTGGAGTGCATGTCTAAGGGTTGATATACAAATGAAAAACAGTGTTGCTGTACTAATTTGGAAAATCTCCCTTCAACATGGATGGTTTTTAATGAGCTGTTGTGAATACAGCTTAATCTACTGAGCTTAAGTCTTTCTAACCCTTTTCCCTGAATTGGAAAAGCCAAACCGACAGGAAACGTCTTATTCTAAACAGAACAGCGGGTCTGCTGACAGACTTACAACACATAAAAGGTGAAACAGAAGCAACAAGACAGGCACCTGAGTGCTGCAATAAACAGGGAAGGGAAAGGAGGAGTAAGCATCTCAGATCCATGAGACATGCACTTGGCGTCATCAAAATGAAAATATTAAAACCTTATCTTCCAGGAGTGGAGAGGTGGCTCAGCGGTTATGGTGCTTGCCTGGCAAGCACAGGACTAGAGTTCAAACCCCAGCACCAAACCCCAGCACCACGTACACAACGAAGTGTCAAAGCCACGAAAGCCACATGAAAAACTAAATAAAGTTGATTCTTTCTCACTCTCTCTCTGTCCCTCTCTCTTTATTTAAAAAAAAAAGACCTTATCTTCTTTTTAATAGTTAAATTTTAGCGTGTGCTTTTCTCTTGAATTATGAATAACATTCTGAAAATGTTAGCAATGCCCTATTCCAATTTTCCATTTGCAGTTCTAACATGTGTTTCATGTTGGGTTTAGACAAGTTAAAATTTGACACTGCTTTTTAACCTAAAATGATTATTTTATTTAATATGATTGTAATGTCATAATGTTATATCTGTAAATTTTTTATCAAATAGTATTCAGTACTTGAAATGAGAATGAAATTCAGTGTGTTGTTTATTGCATAGCTTTCAAGATTCCTCTATACCTGTTTGTCATTTACATCATTAGCACTTCCTTCCTCCCCACGTTTTCTGTCAAGTGTTAATGACAGTGTTGGTACCTGGCTACTTCACAGTGCTCTTTCTGTTTGAGTGACAGGATTGCAACAAAACTCACTATTTGCCCAAGAATAATGTTAGTAATGTATGTGGCTTTTTAAAAGTCATTATCCCTGGGGCTAGGGCACTGGCAAAGAGGTTATGGCGCTTGGCTGGCATGTGCGAGTATGCATGTTCAAACCCAGCACCACATATACACCAAAGTCTCAGGGAAATGAACGTCACATGTAAAACTAATTAAAATTAATTCTCTCTCTGTCTCTCTCTCTCATTGTCCCTTTTTCTTTTTTAAAAAAAATCATTATCCCTAGGGCTGGAGAGGTGGCTCAACACTGAGCACTTGCCTGGCATGCATAAAGACCTGGGTTCAGGGCTCTGTCCTCTTCCCCAACTCGGGGGGAAGTCTACTCTTTTCCCTATGCTTTAGTTTCTATAAAATAAAATCTCTCTACTGAAAAAAAAAAACCTGGGTTCAAATCCCAGCACCACTTACACAACTAAGTTTCTGAGAAACAAAGACCAGATAGACCAGATGAAAAAAATAAATAAAATTGATTTTCTCTTTCTCTCTCTCTTAAAAAAATCATTATCCCTGACTTCTCCCACTTCCTTCGTTGTATCCTCCCTAAGAGGTTTCTTTGAATCCATTAGAAACTAAATTTTAAATATGGGAATTGTTGGCTTGTATAATTTATTTATATACTCATTTGATTAAGGAGTCCAGAAAAGGACTTCAGGCAGCTGCTAGTTTTTATCAACAAGCAATTTCTATTTAAATTTATTGAATACTCTGGGTTTCTCTTACTTTTCTTTCCTCTGATTGATAGCTGAACTCTCAGATGAAAGTTTAGATCTGGGTAGATATGTAAACACTTCCCTTTGTTCACATTAACTGGTCCAAAACTACATTGCGTGGTTTCCTTTATGCCAAGGTTTTCCTTGTAGGGAGAAAGTTAGATAGAAAAAAGCTATACAACTTGTTCAGGAAGTCCGTATATTAAAAATCTCTATTCTGGATGTGCTATTTAATAGTGAGACAATTAATCCCACAGGATGCTTTCTTCTTTGTTCCTACAGTCTATTTGCTCCCCAGTCTCATCTCCCTAGTTAGCATTTCTTAGTAGACTCCTTCACATCTCTTTTTATTATTTATACATAATGCAGTTTCCCAACTAGACATACGTCTTTTGGTATTTGGGGTCTTTCAGTTTGGTCCAAATTGTATTGCAACTGACTGTTATTCTTCCAGGTTTATTGTGTGAGGTTATGACAGTTTCAAAGCACTGAGACTGTTTTTATCTCCAATCACTTACGTTCATTTCCATAGGTTTTAGGCCAGGAGGCTATGAAAAGGTGAATTTACTCTGCCACCTTTCATGGAATTCCCTGCATTAAATTTTTATTTTTGTAAACATTAGATAAATACGTCTGAACTCTCTAGGTCCGTTGGCCATGATGGCAACGTGTTCTTGATCTTGGCTAGTTGCCAGAATGTGAGACATGTTCACTTCCTCTCTGGCTGGAGGAAACGGCACCCTGGCTCGAGATCATAAATTCTATACTGCCACCTGCTTTGCAGCACAATCACGGAATTGGCTTGGCAGTCCTTAAAGTGCATTGTGTAATTTTAAAGTTGTGTCTTTCATAGTTGAAGGGAAGTGTTTAGCACTTTAAGTGTACAGACTCCCAGAAATCACAGGTGCAAATCCAGATGGGGTTAACTCATAAAGCAGATAAAGTGTCTTACATGCAGCTTATTTTGCAGGATTCTTAGGAGGAAAAATCAAGTCTTTACTTTGCTGACCTTTAAGATCCAAGATCAATTTTCCTAATAAGAGTCAGAATTCTGAACCATTTCTGAGAAGTCAAGGAAAACTTTTACCAACTGAGACATCGGATTATAAGTACCAGTTGCCCTCAGAGGAATAAAACTTATTAGTTGACAAAAAAACACCAACAGTAATATCTGTACCTTTCCCAGTGGTAGCAACCTTTAGAAGCGCTTGCATACCTTTTTCAGGATTCGGAGTGTTTGAAACTTACCACTCACGGGAAACTTAAGAAAGTATGATATGTCTAAGTAAATAGTAACGGTAGTAATACTGGATCATGCTCACTTACTATGCACTCTGTGCCAGGTATTTTACTTTAAATTGGAACATGTTATTTTAATCCTAAAAGCTACCGTGGAGTGTGGACATAATTACCATGCCATAATTATCAAAGGCAGTGTTTTAGTCTTAGGACAAGAAATACCTTGTTCAGGTTTACTTATCTGGTCGTCTGCTAAGTGAGTCACTGAGAATTCAAACTTGGAAAACTCATTCCAGAGCTGTGCAATCACCTGGACTTTCTACCATTTCTTCCATATGGGTGTATTTAAAAATAATTAAAGTACATAGTTTGAAAATAAATGCTTACTTTGGGTACAATATGCTTCTATTACTTTAAATTTATGGATTATACATTTTTATCAGTCAAATTCGTGCCTCATGTTAATCCCATTTTCTTTAAAAATAAAATGTTCATTTTTGTTAAAAAATGCTCCTAAAAAAATAAAGGATTTCTCAAAAATTTAATCCCAGGCAAGCAAAGGCCTTATCTTACCACACATTTTTGTTTATTTTATATACTTAAGATGGTTTAGGCACACTACTATATAAAACTTAGAAATATTTCATGAAAGCTAATTTAATAAAGGTCTGTTTCTACTGTGAAAATTAAATATTTCTACTGTGAAATTAAATATTTAGGTGACGAACAGGAACTAAAATATATGCAATTTGAATATCTGAGGACAACTTTAAAATAAGGAAACTTTACTATCAAGCAATAGATGTATCATAAATTGATTTATCTGTAGGTATACCTGAATATATATACATCTGAAAACATATATGTATATATATATACATATTATTTTTTTATCTTTTAATATAAAAGACCAATTCCATATTAATAAGAGCATCCCACATTTTAAGTGTTCACCTCCTCCTCTCCTTTCTTATAAATATGATGCACAGTATGTTGCTTGGCTACGCACAGTTATTCAGAGAAAGCAGCTTATTCCCTGGGAGTTATCCTTAGCCAATGGGTTTTGTAATTGATATATATATTGTGTATAGATAGATACATAGATTTCAATTCTGAAATTGTCCCTTTGAAGAGCTATTCTGAGTTTCATGTGGTTTTTTAATCTTTCTGGTAGAATTGAGAGCTAGCTTTTTGTTTTAGTCAACTTTTTCACGGCTATGTCTAAAAGACCTAACAAGAATAATTTTAGATGGAAAGGTTTATTTGGGGACTCATGGTTTCAGAGGTCTTAGTCCATAGGAACCTGACTCCATTCCTTAGGGCTCAAGGTAAGGCAGGACATCATGGTCGAAGACTGTGGCAGGGGCAAACAGTTCAAGACATGGCTTCAGAAAGGAGAGAGAGAGAGAGAGAGGGAGGGAGAGAGAGAGAGAGAGAGAGAGAAAGAGAGGATATAAGCTAGATACAAAATATGTACCCAAAGGCACACCCCCAATGACCCACCTTCTCCAGCCACACCCTTCCTGCCTTCAGTTGCCAGTTAATCCTTATCAGGGGATTAATTTACCAGTTGAGTTAAGGAGGCTCTACAACCCAATCATTTCACCTCAGCCTTCCAACGGTCTCACATATTGAGATTTTGGTTTCATCCAAAACATAACATTCCACCCTGGCAGCAGTAGCCTGTGAGTGCCTGGATGGTGGAACATGCTGGACAACCTTCCTAGGCCCCCTTGTGCAAGAAGGGTGCCTAACTGGTTTCTTCAAAACAAAATTTTTACTTCTTTGAGACTGAGATGGATGTGATCTTGCCAATTTCTGGGATGCCCTCAAGTCATCTCTCTTTTCACACGTGGGTAACATTTTTAGAATTTCTTTGGAGGCTGTAATGTCTTTAACAACTGCAACTTCCTTAGCCCCTATTTTACTCCCATTTTTCAAGTTCAAGTTTTTCAAATATTTCTGTTCTGCCTTCTGTTCCTGAATATTGCCATAAACTTGGCTAAAAGCCCCCAGCAATATTCAGACCATCCAAAAATGCTATGCTACCTAGGCATTTCTTCTATCAGATGAATAAGTCCATTGCTTTTAAAATCACACTCAGGACATGGGCAAAATGCAGACAACTTCTTAGCCAGAACAAAGCACAAATGGCCTCTAGTCCAGTTTCCAATAGATTCCTCCCCCTCCCCTGAAACCTCTTGAGCTTTGTCTTGATAGTGCACAGTTCCATCAGCATTTTGTTCTTCTGAGCTCCTACCACCCATTAAGCTCCACTTACAGCTATCTAAAGCATTTCCAGCTGTACTGCTAAACATCTCAAACTCCTCCCATAAATTCCATAATTTTCTACACTACATGCTCAGGGTAGTCATAGCAATGACCCCACTTCTTGGTACCAATTTCTGTTTTAGTCAGTTTTTTCACTGCTGTGACTGAGACACCTAACAAGAACAATTTTAGGAGGAGAATTTTATTCCAGGGTTCATAGATTCAGAGTTCTTAGTCCATAATCACCTGGCTCCATTCCTTGGGGCTCAAGGTGAGGATGAACATCGTGTTGGAAGGGTGTAGCAGAGGAAAGCAAATCAAGGCATGGCTCCAGGAAGCAGCAGAGAGGGGAGAGAAAGAGAGAGAGACAGAGAGAGAGAGAGAGAGAGAGAGAGAGAGAGACTCCATGCCAAAATTAAAATATATGCCCAAAGGCTTGTCCCCAGTGATTCACCTTCTCCAGCCTCACCCTACCAGACTTTAGTTGCCAATTAATTTCTATCAGTGGATTGACTCACTGATTGAGTTAAGGCTCTTATTAACCCAATCATTTCACCTCAGCCTTCCCACTGTCTCACATACTGAGCTTTGGGAAACACCTTTCATCTAAATCATAACACTATTCAGAGTCATAACTTAATATCAAACATGCTAAACTCTATCTACTGTCAGGACATTTGCATATCACTATTGCCTCTTACTAAAATACTCTTTCCCAAATATGTTACAAATTTGCCTCCTTCCTCTCATTCAGGTTTTAATTCTAATGAACGTTCAAAAAAGATTTTTTTCCTAATCACATTCTCAAAAATAGGTTCCTCTTCTTGCAAGCATTTCCAAAATTATTGGCTTGTTTATGTGTTTGTTATTTGTCTTCCACTTCAGCATAACCTAAAGAAGAGAGGCCATGTCTGCTTTATATCGTGTAGTATGTCCTTTGCTTAGAACATATTTCAGAACAATTGCTCAGTAATTATTTATTGACTGTTGTGTCAGCCAGGATAAATAGAAAAACCAAAGTGCCAAATAAACCAAGAAGATTAAAATCACATTGCAAAGGCTCTGAAAATTAAACTGTAGTCAAACCAAATGCACACACAAGAAGACCTGGACATGTATGCCAAATCTAAATATATGAGAGTTTGTTAAAATAAGAGACCTTTATAGGACCCAGTCTCTTTACTTTAGAAGCAGAATATTAAAGCTACAACTAAAATGTCACCCAACATAATGAAAATCAGAAATATCATAATTTAAATTAGAAAAGACAACTGACCCTAAGTCCATAATATTCAGATGTTGAAATTGTATGAAAAGAATTTTAAAAAAGCTTTTTACAAAAATACTTCAACAATCAATTACAAACTGGAAACAAATGAAAATGTAAAAACTCAACAGTGAAATAAAGGTAGCAATGGTAGTTACAAAACTGAAAATCATAATCATAGAAATAGGAATATAATGTCAGCTTGTTGGTCATGTTATTAGGGTGGGGATGATAGAATATGTGTATATTAGTTGATTTTGAGAACAGAGCAATTGAATTCACTCAATATCAGAAAGAAAAAAAGATTGAAAATAAAACAAGTAACATTTTAGGGACCCATAGAAGAAAAACAAAAGGTTTATACCATAGCTATTAGACAAGAAGAGGTGAGAGTGGGCACGAAAGAATAGTCAAAGGAATGATTCCTAAAACATTTCCAAATTGGTGAAAGACATAAGTCTACAGATATAAGAAATCAACCAAACTCAAACCATATAAACCCTAATAGATCAATGACAAGATACAAGATAATTAAACTTCTGAATACTAATGACAAACAACAAAAAGCAAAACAAAGAAAAAAAAACTTGTAAAGAATCCAGTGAAATATGTCACATCGTCTGTAGAGGGAAAGTAATTCAAAATGCAGTTATTTTTTTTTTTCTTAGAAACCATAGAGACAAAAAGAAAAGGGCAATCTTTTTAAGTGCTGAAAGAAAAAAACTAACAGCTATCCTTTAAGAATGTATAGGAAATAAACACATCTTTGTCAACAGTAGACCTACCTATAAATATTGACTAAAGGAAGTTCTTCAAATAGGAAATGACAAAAGGAATAATCTTGTGACATTAGATACAAAGAAGAAATGATGCAAAGAGCAGTAATTTGGGGGCATGCAAGACTATCCTTTTCAAGTGTGATTTATAAACTGTGATTATTGAAATAAAACTTTATAATATAGCATTTGATAGTCAAAGATATTATATAAAAAAGCATTATATTGAAGATATCTAAATTGAAGTAAGGTTTCCACATTTGACACAGAGTGATAAAATTTGAATACTACTTGACTAGGATAAGTCACACATACATACAGGAATATATATATATATATATATATATATATATATATACACAAACACACACATACACACACACATATATATATACATTCAAAGACAGACACTTAGAAACAAATAAACAAGATGAACACTTCAAAATATATTCATGCAACTCATATGTTGGCAAAATAATCAAAATACAAATAAGAAATTTAGCAAATAAAGAACAATAACTTGACAGGCTTAGCTAATATATCAGTAATTATTTTGCATATAATTTGCCTTCTCAGATTAATCTAGATAGACAAAAAGTAAATCACATGACCCAACTATATGCTATTTATAAGAAACTCATTTCAAATCCAGAGTTTGGTAGGTTGTAAATAAAAATGATGAAAAAATACATATCAAGAAATATAATAAAGGCAAAACAAAAGAGAGGGGACTGTGTTACTATCTGGTAAAGTAGACTTCAGTGTAGGAACAATTACTAAAGACAAAAAAAAGTGTTAAATAGTAATAAAACAATAAGTCCATCAGGAAGAAAGAATGGTCCAGATGTTAATACACTGAACACCAGAATTTCAAAAAGCATGAGGCAAAAACAGAATAGAAAAGAGCTAATCCATAATTATAATTGGTGATTTCAATACCCTCCTTCCAGCAAATGATAAAACTGCTAGACAGAAAATTAGCAAGAATATAGAAAACCAAACACCAAAGGCATTGACTGCAAGTTATAAATAATTACTCAACATCAACCGATTGTAGAAACATCCCTAAATATGTGGGAATTGATACTTTTAAAAGAATATCATGAGTAAAAGAGGAAGTCTCATAAGAAATTAAAGATTGTATATACTTTTAGATTTTAAGGAAAGAATCACAACTTAAACTAGATGGTTTTTTAAAAGAGAATGAAAACAGAGTTTGACTTGTAGAATGCAGGTGAAACAGCATGTAGAAGAAAAATTTGAGCTTTCCTGCATCTGTTTTTTTATTTGTTGAACATGGTCTTACAATTAGGAGGAATTCGTCATCAAACAATCAAGAACAAATGTCTAACCACAGTACAAGTCAAGGCTGATGCCATTCCATGGTTTTCCCCCTTTGAGTTCCCCATGGCTAATATTTCCCCCTACTTAAACCCCAAGGTAATTGGACTTCTCATGGAAGTCAGAGGTTCCCTTCTGATTAGATTTCCCCATACTACCTCCCTCTGGTCTCCTTGATATCCTTCTTTTTCCCTTCCCCTATCCCTGCCTCCCTCCCTATGTCCCCAGCATTCTAGGCAAGGTTCCCCATGATCATGTAAAAATTCATACATGTTGAGGTTATTATTAGCTTAGTCATCTATCATACTGTTTCCACTTGTATTCTAGCTTCTACATATGAGAGAAAACATTCGGCCCTTGAGTCTCTGAGTTTGGGATACTTCACTTAGCTTAATTCTTTCCATCTCCATCCATTTGGCTGCAAATAGCACAATATCGTTCTCTCTAATAACCGAGTAGTATTCCATTGTATATATGTACCAAAGTTTTTGAATCCACTCATCAAGTGAGGAGCATCCGGGTTGGTTCCATAATTTAGCAATAGTAAAATGAGCTGCTATAAACATTGACGAAGCTGTATCTTTATAATATGCCAATACTAGCTCTTTTGGGAAGATGCCCAGGAGTGGGATAGCTGGGTCATAAGGTGGTTCCAGCCCTAATTTTTTGAGAAGTCTCCACTCTGCTTTCCAGAGTGGCTGTACCAGTTTGCAGTCCCACCAGTAATGTGACAGTGTTCCTCTTTTCCCACAGCCCCTCCAGCATCTGCCATTGTTTGTATTCTTCATTTTTACCACTCTGACCAGAGTGAGGTGGAATCTCAGTGAAGTTTTCATTCGCATTTCTCTGATTGCTAGCGATGTAGAGCATTTTCTCATATGTTTATGGACTTTTTGGACTTCCTCCACTGAGAAGTTTCGTTTTAGTTCCATAGCCCATTTATTAATTGAATTATTTGTGATTTGGGTGTTTAACTTTTTAGTTCTTTGTATATTTTGGATATTAGCCCTCTGTCCAAGGTGTAGCAGGCAAAGATTTTCTCCTCTTCTGTAGAATCTCTCTTGACATTCTTGACTAATCTTTAGCTGTGCAAAAGTGTTTTAGTTTAATTGCATCCCATGCATTTATTCTTGACTTTACTGCTTGTGCCATGGGAGTCTTGTTAGGGAAGGTGGTGCCGACCCCTATGTCATGTTGTATTGATCCTACTTCTTTTTCAAGCAATTGTAAAGTTGCTGGTTTAATATTCAGATCTTTGAATCATGTTGATTTAATTTTTCTGCAGGTTGAAAGGTAAGGATCCAATTTCAGTTGTCTACTTATGGGTGTCCAATTTGTCCAATACCATTTGTTGAACAAGCTATCATTCTTCCACACTATGCTTTTGCCCCCTTTATCAAATATCAGGTAGTTACAGGTATGAGGGTTCACCTCAGAATCCTCTGTTCTATTCCAGTGGTCTTCAATTCTGTTTTGATACCAGTACCATGCTGTTTTTGTTACAGTGGCCCTATAGCATAATTTCAGGTCAGGAATTGAGATACCATCTGCTTCCTCCTTCTTGCTGAGTAATGTTATGACTATTCTGGGTCTTCTGTTATTCCATACCCTTGCCAGAGCTATCAGACAAGAGAAGGAAATCAAACGAATTTGAATAGGAAAAGATCCTCTACTTAGAAGACCCAATAAGCTCGACCAGAAGACTTCCAGATCTTATAAACAATTTCAGCAAAGTGGCTGGCTATATGATCAACACCAATAAATCATTAGCTTTCCTATACTCCAGCAACAAGTCCACTGAAGAAGAAATCGGGAAATTTGTCCATTCACCATCTCCTCCAAAAAAAAATAAATAAAATACTTGGGCATAAACCTTACAAAGGATGTTAAAGACCTATACAATGAAAAATTTTGAACTTTTAAAAAAGAAATTGCAGAAGATCTGAGTAGATGAAAAAACATTCCATGTTCATGTTTAGGTAGACTCAATATCATCAAAATGGCCATTCTACCCCAGACCCTATACAGATTTAATGCAATCCCCATCAAGTTACCAATGTCATTCTTCATGGATATAGAAAAAGGAATACTCATATTTGCTGCATTTATTAGTAAAAACAAAGCAAAATTAAAGGTCTCAAATCAAAGACCTAAGTAACCATTTTAGGAAGCTTGAAAGAAAAGAGCAAATTCAATCCAAGGTATGCATAAAGCTATAATAGATACAAATTAACAAAATAAAAATAAGATTTGAAAAAAGAAAATACGTGAAATAAAAATCATTTTAAAATAGGCAAATAGTATTAATTAAACTAGTTAACCCAAAGAAATAAGAATATAACATAAATTAGCAGTATAACAAATGAAAATAGATAACAATGTAATAGTCACATTTACCAAACAGATAAGAAGGGAGTATTATGAAAATTCTATACTAACAGGTAGGATAAAAAAATTGCTTAAAATAAATCAATTGCCAAAAAGTCAAATGATTATTATAAATATGAATAGCGGCATATTTCCAAAAATTTTAATTAATAAAAAACTCCTCCTAAACTAAATGTCAAATATGAATTTTCTGATCAACTTTTAATGCTTAAAAAAGAAATGAAAATATGATACAAGTCCTTTAAGATATATAATAGCAGGGCTGGAGCAGTGACTCAATGGTTGGAGTGCTTATCTGGCATGCATAAGGACCTGGGTTCAAACCGCAGCACCACATGCACAACTATGTGTTGGGAAAAAAAAACACAAATGAATAAATAAAATTGATTCTCTTTTTCTCTCTCTCACTCTAAAGAAGGATATAAAAGAACAATGAACATTCAAATTCTTTTTATGAGATTACTATTACCATGATACCAAAAATAGAAAAAATATTATTACTGGCAATTATAACAACTACAGACGTATCTTCCTTATAAATAGATGCAAATGACTTCAATGATAATTTGGAAGATAAAATTCATCCACAGTATAAAAACAACAATATGAAGCAACTGGAACACTGATATGTTGAAGACAGTGAGATGACTCATCCACTTTGGAAAATATTTCATAAGTTACTTAAAAAGTTACTGGTTTGATTCCTTTTGATGCACGAATTCCACTCCTAGGAATTTATTTGGAGAAATAAAAGGTATGGCCAACCAAAGTGTTTTACATTACAGGTCAAAATATCTTTATTGGTTCTTGTGGAGTTGTTGGAATAAGCCATATGTCTGTCAACAGATGATGGACATTTCAATTTTATATCCAACAAAGTGGAATATGAGTCAGCAAGGAAAAAGAAAAGTTCATCAATATATACAACAAGATTGATGACTCTCAAAAATATACTGAAGAATTAGAAACTAATATGGAATTGCAGAACAAAGTGGTCGATGAAGTAACAAAGTAAATCAGAGTTTGTGTTGATCAAGGAGTAAGACTAGGAGATTTGCTGAAATGGGAATGCAGAACATTTTTGAGTTGATAGAAATTTTAGTTTCTCCGCTGTGGTGGTGGTTATAGTTGTTTGTGCATTTGCCACAACATTTGAATAATATTCTTTAAATTTTTAAGTGGATGAATTTTATTACACATGCAATTTTATACAGTTGATTAAATCTTAAAAATGAATAAAATTCTTAAAATTACATTTATTACATATTACCCAAACATATTAACAAATTAATTGGTTTCATTTTGACATGTGATCTTCTGGTTTACAGTCATTGGACCATATAATTTTGATATACCAATTACCACATTATGTTCAATTCAACATTGTATTTATTTTTCCTTAACTTTTTATGTTGCTATACTATTTTTATAATTATGTATTTTTCTTATTTAATAAGAAGTCATTTTATAACATACTAAAAGTGACCTGTTTTTTAACTTAGGTTTTCAATTTTTAACCTGTTAAAACTAACTGTATGCACCAACTGAAAGCAAATTGAATTTCCATAAAGCTCAGAATTTATAAATGAGTTATTTCAGCAAATAAAACACTTGTTACATTTAAAAAGAACAAATCTACTGCCTTTAAACAGATCATGAATGAAGCATATATATGCATAATGTTAAGTGGAAGGATTAATATAAAGACTATACATTTGTATAAAGTGTGAGATCAGAAAAAAGTAATTTTTAGTGAAACTCGTAGCAGAGTTCACTATGACAATTGGTTACTGCTTGATAAGGGAACGAGGAAGACTCTGGCATGTTGGAGATCTCACTTGTCTTAGTGGCTGTGGTTACATGAGTGCACACATGCAGAAGGTCATCCAATGGCACATTAAACACTTGTGAATTTTTATGTATGTCTTCACTTTTTCAATATAGAAATAAAAACAATGGAAGCAATGATGTAGTTAAAATAAATATGTACTTAGCCCTCCTCACTTCAATTATTTCTCATGAATTTTATTTAAATCTCTTTGGTGCTCATTTCCATGATCAGTGCTATAACTGTGTCTATAGTCCTATATTTATATACAGATATAAGCAAAGGAAATAAGCAATATATATATATATATATATATATTTTTAAACTGACACTAGTAAGTCCTAGGTAGTAGGGTTTATATACCCTTGCCAACATTGCACACCAATATTACTGAGTGGTTTCCAATAAGTCATGCATTCTATTTCTTGTAGTAAGTGGATTCAATTTGGGATGCAAGGTTTATGTTTTTGTTATAGATGTTTCCAGTCATGGAAAAATTCTTGAAAAATCAGTGCTGTTGGGAACAAGAGTCAATTCACCCATGTTCTTATAACTCTTGAGGCTCATATTTTTACAGCTAATAAAAGTGGCGTGTAGACAAACACTCACTCCTTTTTCCTGGGGACAGAGAGGCTAGGTGGCATTTTTTAGTTTTTTCTTTTCAAGGAAAAAGAGAAATTGAATGACTTTGATAGAGTTCCTGAGAGATGTGCTGATTGCTTTGTGTTATGAGCATCAAACGAATATTTTTTTGAAATGAACATTTTTTTTTTTTTTTGTCAATTCAGTCCGGAGCTTGTGGACTCTACTCGAATCCTTTGTTTAAGTTTGGAGTACATCACCAAAACTTTGACATTAAGGCTTGAAAAAAAATAAAGCAATTTATAAATAATTTGTTCTTACCATGTTCAATAATAGGCCATGTTGAAATCAGGGAACATTTTCATCTAATTATATATTATTGCCTACTTATTATTAGTTTCAGATTTGTTCCTTAAGGCCTATAATCCATGAATGATGGCTGGAAAGGCTTTGGTGAATGGTGCTAAAGTCAAGTATTTTAAAACCAGGCATTTAAATATTACTGTGTATAGAAACCGTATGAAAAGGTTGTTGTTTGAAATTGTCTACCCTTAGAATACCCACCATTGATTATGAAAGACATTGTCCTATATTTCTTACTGTGTATGTTAACTATGGCTCAGAAAGAGGCATATGGTAAAAAAATAGAATGTTATTGCATTTTAATTACATTTTATTTCCTGAGAGAAATGATAATAATTGAAAGAAGACTCAGAGTAATTAGATGCCATAAAAATCATCAGAGGCTATGTGAAAGTGATTATCATACATCAGCAAACCATAAAATAGGTCAAACACATACATACACATATACCCATCTATAGGTTCAATAGATAGATAAAAAATTTAAAAATTTGCTTTCCATTTCTTCTTCTCCATCTCCTTTTTCTCCTCTTCTTTTTAATGATTAAAAGCTAATAAGGAAACAAATCTCAGACTACTAAACTAAGAAAATGCATTAACAACAAATTTAACCAGTGACTGAATTTATTTTAATTTAAGATGTAGTTTGCTTCTTTGGAATGTGAGTCTAAAAATAGAAATCAATAAGGTAGTATTTTTTTCTGCTCTGTGCATTTAGATAAACTGTTTACCTGAGTCATCTCCCTGTCTACCCAGATAGTCCCAGACCAGCCATATGCTCTTATAAAAATATCTTACGTTGTTGTCTTCCCTTGCTTTAATGTGTATTTCAAGGATCTAACTTGTTAAATTTTATTTTTCATGTTCTTTTTCAAAAACCTCCCAGTTGAGTTTGGCCAATAAGTGTCCTAGTGGAAAGGAGGAAATGGTATTTGCCTTTCTTTTTTTCCTCTTTTGCTCATTGTTGATTAACACACAGTTCCACATTTGTTTTCTTGACTTTTCTAATATATTTGTGGTCCATTTCCCCTGTTAAATGTCCTCTTTTGAACCAATTGACAGCATTTGACATTGTATTTCATCTATTATGCAAACTCACTTTTATATAATTTAAAACGTGTTCCCCCAATTAGAATAAATTGTAAAAAAAAAATGGAGAGAGAATTGTGTTGGTCTTTTTTTTTTTACTTTGTATTTACAGTTCCATTGAAGTCATTTGATACTTGTTGAGAAAATGAAGAAAGAAAACAAGGGAGGAAGACAGAAAAAGAAGGAAGGGACTTAGTATTTTCACATGGATAAAAGAAGAATATTTGAGTCTGTATAATTCAGGAAAAAATACTTTCCTCTTTGAAAAAAACAAATCCAAGATTTAGGCTTTTCTATAGAAGTGACAAAGGTCAAGCGTAGCTGTTCCAGTTTTTAATAAGACTAAGGTTGTGGTGACTGAAGTGGAAAATGGAATGTCTACGTGCGTTAATCAAGGAATATAAAATATGAGCCTGGTTTTGAAATTTTATTTTATAAAATAAGTTGTGAAATTGGCAATGTATGTGCTTTTGTTTTTTCTGGTTAGTTTTGCTCTCTGAAGAAACTCAGGAAGCTAGATCTTGGGTTACTTGGTACCTGTTATTCTGTTAACTCAGGTGCCTTTCCTGGACCATTGAGCTTGGGAAACTTTCAGATTCTGGATATTTTCCAGAATCCTTGATATAGTCTTCTAAAACCTTATGCAAAATCTGGAAAAAGTTAGGAACTGAATTCAGAGGAAAGAGAGGTGGCAGATCTTTCACATCTTGCAGGTGCTAAGGTAGCTGGGGTGACATATCTGCCTATCAGGCCATGGTTAAGTTGGCATAAATCTGCAACCAGCATATCGATCAGCAACCTCCAGGCTGTGGCAGAGATAACAGTTTCCTATAATCTGAGCCTGTTCTAGGATAAGATCTGTTTAAAGAAAAAAATGTAGACAAGTTAACCTAAAGAGAGTTTATCTGAGCAAAGGATAATGATTCATGATTTGGGCAGCACTTCAAACAAGAGAGCTCCATCCAGCAGCTTGAGCAGTGAGTTTTTGCAAGCATAATGTGAAAGAAATTAGAGAAGCCAAGTGATTGACTGCAGTTGGGCATTTCCCTTAGTTGGGCAAGTTCTGATTAGGGCACTACAATGATTGGCCTAAGGTAGGCTGTGAATGACTGAAACCCAGTTGTTATTACAAAGCATATAGGGTTGAGTTTGTTATGTTGGAACTCAAAGCACAGAGGCATCCTCAGGCTAATAGCCTCCTGCGTATTTAATTTAACAGATATGAAAGTTGAACCTGGAGCTAATTTATCAACCAGACTAACATTTTTCAACCACTAGAGTCCCTGAACTAAGTCCATTTTTTGATGCCCAAAGGTGAGCCCTATCCATTCAAGATCATTTTGCATTATTATCTCCATAATGAAAGTAAATTAACTTTTATTTTTACATGTATTAGGATGAAAATGAAGTCATGCTTGGAATAAAATATAAATGTAAACTGCAAGTTTTGGGTTATCATTAATCTTTTAGCAAAAATTTGGAGGTCTGATGCAGGAGGTATTTTTCCAACACAGGTTGAAAGCTAGACCTACATGGGGCTATACACTAAGGAGATAACAACAGGAAGCAAAAAGCAGAATGGTCCCGGTTCTTATCATACAATTATTTATAGAGAAATTTATAAATCTTAGATTCCTAAAATCTTAAGCAATAGACCAATTAAAGGGCACAAAATTGCAATTGAAAAATTATGAGATAATATTATGGTTTGCCATGAAAATGTATAAAGTGTTAACTATTTGAAGGTCAAAAATATTATCTCCAGAAAAAGGTATCAAACTGATATAAAATTACAATTAACAGTTAACTAGAGCACTCAAAGGGACAGACAGTGGGAAAGCCAGGAAGAGAAATGCTCATAATCCCTAAGTCAACTAGAACATGATGATTCAGCAGGTGAAATCAAACCAGTGTTGGTAGAGCACAGAGAGAAGGAGACCTGGATGTAGTTGAGGCAGAGAGCTGCGGCCAAGGACAGGTCAGCCAATCTTGGGCCATGGGGGCCTTGTTCATAGTGCTAGTTCTTGTTCTAATGGAAATGGAGGACAGGAAAGGTAAGGAGGTTCTCTTCCTGTGTTTTATAATAGCAAGGGGAATATTAGCAATTTAAAGAGCTGGTTCAAGTGGGTAAAGATCCTTGGACAATTATAGGGAGAGTCTTTGGAACTATGCACCCTTGTAACTAAATGAAGAGCAGGCTCTTTAGCTTTCTGAGCCTTGCTTCTGCCTTCATGTTTTCCTTTTTTATTTTCTGTTTTTTTTTTCGTTTGTTTTAGTATACTACCATTCATTGGCTTTCTGGTTTAATCTGTTTATCATTAACTGTTGAGTACTTGCTTTTTAATAAAATGCTCCTTTACATCTTCTTGTCTGTGTTTTTGTTTATTTCTTTGCTTTATTTTTGTACTTCAAGATATTTCTACTGGTTTTATTCCTATTATTGTATTGTCCACAATGAAAACATTGGGGATGCCTTTGTAGTCTTCAGATAAGCCAATGGGGTAGTTTTTAGAGATAAGAAAACAAAATCTGGATTTTCATAAGTGCTTAGATATTTTGGGACATAAATCATGTTTGGGGGTAGACAAAACAGCAATTTAGTGTTTTTAGTGTTGTAACTGGTAACTATAATTTTATGACATAACCTGGTGTTCTCCCTATTTCTAAAAGAGACCTTGAGGTAGTTTTATTATAACTTTGCCATATACTCCCTGAAGACTTTTAATATAATTTTGCGTATGTGTTAAACTTGTTAGTCATTTGGTCAATGTAAAAGAAAATCAGCAATATCAAAAGCAAAATTAAATTCAATGAATGATAAATGAGGATTTTTGTATTATTATTTCAAAAATAATGCAGTCATTTCCAAAGATAGAAGTGTGAACTAGGTATGTACTGATGAATTTCTCTCACAAAGCAAACTAATAAAGTAGCTATGAGATTAGATTTTCCTGCTTGTATTTGAATAACCGCAGTGTTCATTATTCTGAAGCTTATCAAAAATTTATCCACTTCAAATGAAGACAGAGTTCTACCAATATTGTCAGGAAATGGTTCAGAATCAACGAATAGTTAAAGTAAAAATGTGGGAAGAAAATGTTAATATTACACAATAGATGTCAGGTTTTTGTTTTTTTTTATTTTTGTGTTAAAGAGAGAGGGCCAATGAAAGAGACAGAGAGAGAGAGAGGAAGACAGAATGAATTTTACTTAGCTTTTCATGTGGCTTTTCGTTGCTTGGACACTTGGTTGAGTATGTGGTTCTGGAGTTTGAACCTGTGTACTCTCACATTCCAGACAAGCACCATAACTGCTGAGCCACCACTCCAGCCCCTAGGTTTTTATTTTTAATAAAAGAAGTATGGGACTGCTTGCTGTCAAACGAAATAATGATTTAAAAGGACAGGAATATAAAAAAGTCTGATTTAGAAAGTGTAAAATAATTGATACATTCAAAACTGTAAATTTCAGAAATTTATTACTAGGTATACTGACAGCTATGCATTGCAAAAATCCAAGTCTATCTTTTTTTTGTTTTTTTTGCACAAAAGATTCTGACTTACAACTTTCTCTGAAGCTCAATCTTGTTTCCATAGAAATACCTCTAGATTCTTCATAGGCTTATGATTCCCTTAAGGATTTCAAAGCTATTGTTTTCCTAGTTTAAGGGAAAAAATATAAGCAACTGCCTCATGCAGTGAGCCAGTGTCATTTTGACTTTCAAATGAATTAATGAAAATATCACATGTAAGCAAACTGTAATTCCCGTTATAGGACATTTTATGAAGTCTGACATTCAAATAAAGTTTTTCTTCAAATGCACTTAATTTTTGAAACAATATAAAATATAGCAAAAATTTGGACCTAATCTTAAGGTAGCTAAAATTAGAACAAGTAGAATTTTGTAATTCCCTGTTTACTGTCAAATATTTGGGAAAATATTAACAGATTATATATATATATATATATATATATAAAAATATATAAATAAAAGTATAATAATACTTATTTAAATAAACATTTATCTATTAATGTAAATGGATTAATACTAATATTAATGGTTTTCCATTATTTGAATTATATATATGTGATATATTTATTATAAAGTATAATATATATATACAATATAAGAAGATGGATACACTTTAACTAGATTGCAAGAATAGATATATCTTAAAATAATTTGTCAGCTATATAAATTCTAGAAGCACAAGCAAATTGTTACTTGTAACTTTTCTGTATGTTCACTGTTTTACAAAGGGCACGGAATTAGAGTGACTTTAATTTTTATTCTAGTTTCCTGCATTGTCTATATTCTTTTGAAACATTTTAACATTTCAGAAAGATTTTTAAATTGCACAATGAACTACACATATTCTTTATTCATATCAATCGTTCGTATACTACATTCCCCTCTCTTGCACCATCACTGTCTAAACCACTTGAGAATTAGCTGCAGATGTCAAATTCCACCCCCCTTAACAGTGTGTCATGTGGTTTATAAAAATCAAACATAAATACAATGTATTCATCATATTTAAGAAATGTAGCACTGATATAATTGTGTTGCCTGATACAGTGTCCACATTCAAATTTACACTTTTGTCTCAATAGTTTCCTTTAGAACAGTGTCATTTTACTTTATATTTAATAATCAAAAAATATAACTAGCTTCAAACCTTCTTTTGGCTTTATATTTCTTTGGTCTCATTGATTTAGACTTTCTCATCCTCATTTCAAAAATTATATGCTGACAAATTTTGGTTATATACATTTCCACATATACATTTATGGGGTATAAAATAACATTAGGACTTATGAATATAATGTAAAATAAATACATATACACATTTATGGGCTATCAAATAATATTAGGACTTTTGTATACAATGTGAAATAAGTACCTTAAGCTTGTTAGCATGCCCACCTCAAACACTTAGTTTTTTATGATAATAATATGTAGAAGTTGTACTTTTAAGAATTTAGAAAGAGGGGCTGGAGCGGTAGCTTAGTGGTTTCGGTGCTTGCCTGACAAGCATGAGGACCTGGGTTCAAACCCCAGCACCACGTACACAACTAAGTGTTGGAGCAACTAAGGCCATGTGAAAAACGAAAATAAAGTTGTTTCTCTCTCTGTCTCTCTCACTGTCCCTCTCTCTTTAAAAAAAAAGAATTTAGAAAGGTATAGTTCTCTATATCTTATTATCATCATTATTATTAATTTTAGTGCTGGAGATTGAATCCAAGTCTTCACGCATGGTACGCAAACATTCCAACATTGAAGTTATATACCTATCCCTTTTTTTATTTCTTATTTTGATACAAGGTCTTATTGGTGAGGCTGGCCTCAAGCTTCTAATCCTTCTCCCTCAGCCTCCTAAGCCACTGGAATACTGTATTTTTGAAATAGACTATCTTCACCATACTCTAATGGATCTTAATAAGTAAAGTCTGAGGTCTGAGATTTTGTACCCTTTGACAATCATCTCCACCTCACAACCATCTCCCAGTTTCTATAATCACCAGTCCATTCTCTGCTTTTGCAACAACTGTTTTAGACTCCTTATATAATGAGAATATACAGTATTTATCTTTCAGTGCTTGGATTATTTCACTTAGCATAATGCTCTCCTATTCTACCCATATTGTGGCCAATGACACAATTTCCCCCTTTTTAAAGATGAATAGTATTCCATTCTATGTATCTTCCATATTTTCTTTATGTATTCTTCCACTGATGGTCACTTAGGTTGGTTCCATCAATTGGCCACTGAAAGTAGGGCTTTGTGTGAACATGAGGCAGGCAATTCTTCAACAAACATTTCAATTCTTTTGAAAAAATACTCAGAGCTGTGAATGTGGGCTCATATGTGAGTATAATTTATTTTTGTTTTTTCAGGCAGCCTCCATATTGTTTCCACAAAATATTTTCTCACCAACAGTGTACAAGGAATCTCTTTTCTCTACACCCTTATCAATACTTTTTAAGACATTGTGAATAATGAGTAGCAAAGTTGATCTTTTTTTATATGAATGCTGGCCAATTGTGCATCTTTTTTGGGAAAATGTCCATTCAGATCTCTTGTTATGTATTAATTGAGTTTTTTCATTTTCTTAATATTGAGTTGTTTGAGCTTCAGATGTATTTTGGATAAGCCTTTACTGGGTACATGACTTACAAATATTTCCTTCCAATTCTTGGTTTGTCTTTGCCCACCGTTAATTGTTCACTCTGCAGAAGCTTTTTAGTTTGGTGTAGTTTCATTTCTTTTCTGTTATTTTTGTTGTCTGTGCTTCTAGGATCAAATAAAAAAATTCATTGCTCAGACCAATGTCAGATAGTTTTCTTTATGTGTTTTTTTCTAGTAGTTCAGAGTTTCTAGCCTTATGTTTAAGTCTTTAATATAATTTGATTTGATTTTCGCATATGATGTGAGATAATCATCTAATTTCATTTTTCTGCATGTGGGAATCCAGTTTTCCAAGCACCATTTGTTAAGAGGCTGCCTTTTCCTGCTGCATATTCTAAATACTTTGGTAAACAGTTGTTTTACTGTAAATTGATGTGTTCACTTGTCTGTATACTCCATTCCATCGATCATTATGTCTGTCTGTCTACCTGCTTGCCTGCCTTCCCTTTGTTCTTTCTTCTTTTCCTTCCTTTTCCCTTTTTATGTGACAATATCATGCTATTTTAATTACTATAGTTTGAAGTCAGGAAATGCAATACCTCCAGCTTTGATTTGTTTTTGAATCATGATCACCTTGGATATTCCAGACTCTTTTTCTGTTTCAAAGATTTGCTATTAAAATTTTGATAGGAATTTCATTAAATCAGCATAACCCTTTGGTGAGCATGGATATTTTAACAATATTAATCATTCCAATCCATAAAAATGCAATTTTTTTTAGTTATTTGTTCTTTCTTTGATTTCTTTCATCAGCATTTTATGTTTTTTAGGTACCATTTTTAAAACTTCTGTGACTAAATTTATGTCCAAGTATTTTTAATTTTTGGTAATTATAGAGGGGGCCATTCTCTTGATAGCTTTTGCAGATAGAGTGCTAATGTAGAGTAACTAGAGTTTCTGGACTGGGGGTGTAGTTCAGTGGATAGCACATACTTAGCATGTTTGAGCCCCTGGATTCAATTCTCAGGACAAGAAGAAAGAGAAGGAGGAGAGGGAGGATCTGGAGGAAGGGTATCAGTTATTTTAGCATATTGATTTTATATCTTGGAACTTTGCTATATTCACTTTAAGTATAACAGCTTTTGTTTTGGTAGAATCTCTCGAGTTTCTACATGTAAGATCCATGTCATTAGAACACAGTTACAATTTCACTACTTTCCTGCCTGGATACATTTAATTTCTTTCTCTTGCATAATTGCTATGGGAAGAAGTTTCAGTTCTATATTGAAAGAAATGATGAAAACAGGCATCCTTGTCTTGTTACAGATCCTAAATAAAAGGCTTCCAATTCTCCAACCATGCATGTGTTCTTAGTTTTGGGCTTATCATATATGAATTTTACTAGGTTGAAGTACATTCCATGTGTCCCTAATTTAGTGAAACTTTTCATTATGAAACAATGTTGAATTTTGCTAAATACTTTTTTGTCTCTAATGAGATGATTATTTAGTTTTCACCTTTCCGTTTGTTAATGTGTTGTGTAAATTACTGATCTGCATGTCTAGCCATCCTTGCATCTGAGTGATTTTTCCCAATTAATCATGATGGATTATCCTTTTAATGTGGTCTTCAATTCAGTTTACTGGTGTTTTCTTGAGGATTTTTTCATCTATGGTCATCAAGATATTGGTTTGTAATTCTCTTTTCTTTGTTAAATGTTTGGTAGAAATCAACTGTGATATCATTAAATTCAGGATTTTTATTTTTAGTGGAAGACTCTTTTTTATACTAATTTGATCTCCTTCTCTTCATTGGTCCCTTCAGATTTTCAATTTCTTCTTAATTCAGTTTTAGCAGAATGTTTTTGTCTAGGTCTTTACTCATGACTTCTAAGTTAACCAATACGTGTCATGTAGTTTTTTGTAGCAATTTCTGAGTATTCTTTGAATTTATGTGTTATTGATTGTAATTAATCTCATTTATTATTTCGTAAGAATCTTCTCTTTGTTAATATAGCTAAAGGTCAGTTGATTTCATATTTAAAAATAACTTTTCTTTCGTTGATATTTTGCTGTTCCTAATCTTTAATTCCTTTATTTTTGCTGTGTTATCTCCTTCCTTCTGCTAATAGAAGGCATACATTGTTCTTTTTCTAGTTCTGTGAGGTGTCGTGTTTAATTGTGATTTTCTTTTTCATATAGGTGTCTATTTCTTACTAGTCAGATTTCAGTTAAGCATTTTGACAAGAATGCTGCATGACTGATGTGGTGTCTTATTCTATCTCTTCAGGAAGCCCTGGTTTAATTTCATCTTTTTATTGATGACTGTAGACTTGGTTCTATATTTAATGAAGTGCTTATTTCTTCTCCCACATTTCTTATTTTGTTCTAATCGAGTAATCATTTCTTTGAATTTAAAGTTTATTTGTGATCAGTTGCATAAGTCCTAGCATCTAACTGATGACTGTCACTTCTATTGCTAAATTTTGAGGTCCCAGTATATTCTAAGTCCCAGTTTTCCTCTCTTTATGATCTCCCTAATTTGTTCAATTAATAGAACAAATCAATAGGCTTGTATTGAATAGAAGAAATATAATTATTGCTGATAATTTCCCATTCATACTAAGATGTTTCAGACCCTAGAAAAATTATTTTTTCTGTCAGGTAACAGAATATATTTTTTAAAAAATAACAGAGAAGGATCTTTAAAACTTGATTAAATAGCTTGTAGTTTGACTGGTGGGCTGGAGAAGTAAAGTCCAAGCTTGGTTTTTGAGAGAGCACAGGAGAGCTGTTGCGGCTGTGTGACAGGGACACGGAATCACATCTCCCTGTTCCCTCCTCTTTTCGTTCTCTCACCCTCCTCTCCAGCCAGGTGGATGCCTTGTGTTCTGCCTTTGGTTATCCACAGAGCTACCAAATGCGAGACCTTTGAATGTAGTTAATCTTGCTGAAAAATTTAAAAAAACCCTGTGCAAATCTGCCTGCCAAAAGAAAGAGCAAAAAGGAAATATAACAGCAGATACATCATGCTTATACCACTGGAAATTCTGAAATAAAACTTATCTTCTTGCATTGTCTTGTTAGATTATCCTGAAGCAATTCTTGGGAACTTTGCCAACAATGACACTCCTTGGCTTCTCTTGGGTCCCATGTCCCAACTATGAATAGCTTTTTCCTGGGACTACTTCCATAATTACAGACTTGCTAAATCAGGGCTGTTGTTGGAGAACCTCATCCCAAAAATTCCCACGCCAAAGAGCAGCCCCACAAGCCCCATGCTACCCCTACCCACTCAGCTGCAATGACGCCCATGAGCTCTGCTGGGGTTATTCCTTCATCATGTGCTCCTGTTGTTATGATGAGTTGTATTTGCATCTAATCCAAGGCCTTCATTTATCTTCTAAATTTTATCCTTTTGTATCTACTAAAATTTTCACTTTAGAATTTTCTCCTCTCTTCCCATTCAGTCTCTCCTCTCATTATCATTTAATTCTCATCAGCGTAGAAATATGATGTTGTTTTCCCAATCAAGGAAACACTTCAGTTGGCTGCATATCACCATCTAGCTACTGCTGAAGCTCATTTTTCTGCCCCTGTTGATTGATGTCAATCTCCTTAAGAGTGTTATTTCCTGACCCCTTAATCCTTCTCTAAAAGCTGGAGTGCGCAGAGCCCGAAATCTTTCTCTTCTATCTGTGTTTTCTAAGTAGGTGATTTCACCATTCTCTTAACTGCAATTACACTCTGAATGTTCAGAAACCTCTATTTGATTTGTACACTCGGATTGCTATCCTGGACTCTGCCTGTCTATCTCTCTGCCTCTTTTTCTTTTTATATACACACACACACACACACACACACACGCACACACACACCACAATCTCCCTACATGATGTTTCCATATGCTTTTTTAATCTACTACAAATCTAATCTAAAATTCATAGTTGGAAATGGGCTTCTCAACTTCTATGCCTCCTCCCAAACCTATTCCTCCTCAGGCTTCTGCATCTTAGTAAAATAAGTCCAACTTCTCAAAGACTTCGGAAAAACTCATATGCAGCCTGTTGTTGCATGCCTTTGACTAAAACAATGTTATGCTCGTCTTTAAAGCACATCCGTAATTGGATGAAAGCACATGTCCCTCAGCACTCCCCCATTCAAGCCACTACTGTTTTCCTGGATTATGGAGAATGCCTTTGAGCTGATCCAGTTGGTTTCATTTTTAATACACTAGAACTGACACTCTACATGTGTCCTGATTGATTATTTTTATAAAGAATGGAAACCATATCATTACTGATTTTTTTAAATTTTTGTTCTAATACTAGGAATTGAACTGAGGGCCTCATGCATGCTAGGCAATCTCTCTACCACTGAACTAAACTCCCAGTCCCTGAATAAATTTTTAAGCCACTTCCTCTTTTCCTAAATAAAATTTAATGAACTCAAGAGGACAGCACTCTCTTTTCTCCCATTTGATTCTGATTTTACTTAATTCTCCATTCCATGTTAATTCTTTAGTTCATCAATTTAGTATAAATTCTATAAAGGTCCTAAATCAATGAAATGAATTAATCAAAAGGAGTATTGTCCTGGGTGGATCTAAACAAATCAGCTGAGTTCTTTAAAAGAAAAATCATGTATTCCATGAAATGAGACTCAAGCATGAGAGATTTTGTCATTCTGTGATAGAATGAAAGGGATCAAAATGTTTAAATAATTAAACACTTTCTGATTTTATATCTTTCATATTTTTTCTACTTTCCTTGAAGCATGACAGTGCATTTTATTATTTTAAGTATGTGTAAAAGTGTGTAATACAAAACCACTAGAAATGTAGATGGTCTCATTCAGAGTCTTCAGGTAACATAGGTTCTTTCCTCACATATGATCAGCAAAATGACTCAGGATTTTTGAAGATTCTTATATTTAATATACAGGTAAATAAAAACATTACAACTCTCAGGACAGGTGGAAAGCTATTTGTATCAAAAGTTTCAGAAATTAGTTCCTTTTGATATGAGGATATACCAATTAGTTCTTCTGAGACAAGCTTTGATGGTAGGAAACTGAACTATGAAAGGAGATGGGACAACTTAGCTTATGCAGTAATCAAGACAGCAAAAATGAAGAAGAAAGTAAATTTAAAGCAGTTTAGAAATTGTGTTTTCCTCTTTTCAAGCTATCATTTAATCTTATGTTTTATTTACTGCATACTTTGTTTCTTATATTTTGTACTAAAATGATGTAAGCTAATGAAATCATAATTATGTTCTTAAAAAAAAAAATCCTTGAGGGCTGGAGCCGTGGCTCCGTGATAGAGTGCTTGTCTGGCATGCATGAGGACCTGGGTTCAAACCCCAGCACCAATGCACAGCTGAGTGTCAGAGAAGCAAGGGCCACATGAAAAAATAAATAATGTTGATTCTCTATTTCTCTCTCTTTCTCTTTATAAAAGAAATTCCTAGATAGAAAGAAATTCACATTAATTCAAAGTAATAATTAAAATTTAGCTCTGAAGTAGAATTATTCAAAGATAAAAGGAAAGGTTTTTGAACCATTTTGACACAGAGACTAGGGCATGTTTAACATGCTTAACATTTATAACAAAATGTGTGTGCATGTGTGTGTGTGTCTGTCTGTGTATACATATATCACTCATAATGCTATGTATTAAATGGATTGTTTTTTTCTCCTGATCCTTCCTAAAGAACACATATCCTCAGAATGTTCTTCCTTGTTTAATTATGTAAATATTCTATTCAATGTAACATGATTAGTAGTGAAGTATACAACTTCCAAATCTGTCTCTAAAACCTTTACACAATGTTCTGTTTATTCTTTGACCAGAGGTTAGTCAATTGCAAAGGATCCAGTTTAGGAGTATAACTGCCTCATAGCTGGAGAAAGGAAAAGATGAAAGGGCACAGACTCTTCCTTTTGGAAGAGTCATTCAGGAGAGTTGACTGATCAGCAATACCACATTAGACTTCATGTTGTCTAAGAAAAAAATTCCTTTGTGTGTATATAAAAGCAACTCTCAATGGATCTGATATCTGCAGATTCAATCAATGATAGATTTTAAAAAATTCAAAAACTAAATGTGTCTATATTGAACCTGTACAGAATAAATAATATAGTACAGCCACAATTTACATAACATTAACATTATATTCAGTGTACTACTAATCTGTGGTTTATTTAAAGCATGTAGGAGGATGTGTGTAGGATATATTCAATAACATGACATTTTATAAAAGGGACTTGAGCGTCTATAGATTTTGGATCCCCAAGGGTCCTGGAATTCAGCCTGTGCAGATACTGAGGGTTGATTGTATATGTATCAGTAGTACTCCCCATATTTGAAGTTTTGCTTTTTGTTGTTTCATTTACCCAGGGTCTACTATCATCTGAAAAATTAAATGAATACTTCCAAAGTCATTTTTTTAAAAGAGGAAGGAACAGTGAGAAAAAGAAAGAAAGAATCAATTTTTTAATTTAGTTTTCATGTAGCTTTTGCGATAACCACTTAGCCACTGCTCCAGCCCTCAAAGTCATTCTTGAAATCGATATTGCATGCCATTTTCATCAGTGTGGTAAGATTTTGCGGTGTATCACTTTTCTCATCTGGAACATGAAGTATCGCTTTGTCCAGTGTATCCACAATATATATATTGCCTTTTTATTAGTCACTTAGTAACCATCTCTACTTTCTGGTTGACTGTCATTGTAATCCAATGCCTGTATTCAAGTGACCCATAGTTTAATCAATAATGGTCCTAAAGTGCAGTAGTAGTGATGCTGGTCATTTGGATATGCCAAAGAGAAGTATAAAGTACTTCCTTACAGTGAAAATCTGAAAGTACAGTGAGATACTGAGAGGGAGAGAGGGAAAGAGAGAGGAGAGGCCATATTTGCATACTTTTAATTTGTACATTGTTATAATTATTCTGTTTCATTATTAGCACTATAGCTAACACTTTACTGTGACTAATATTTCAACTGAACTTTCTTAGTTATACATTTGTAGGAAAAACAGTGTATACATATAGGAGTTGATACTATACTTGATTTCGAGTATCCTCTTGTTGGTCTTAGAAATTATACTCCAAGGATAAGGAGAAGTACTATGAAAAGCTGCATGCATACATTTTCAATCTATATATTTATATAAGCACATATATGTATGCATTCATGCATATATATACACACACTTACATATGTACATATTATATCTGTGTGTGTATATGTGTATATATATATATATATATAAAGTCTCAATTTATGAAAAGTCACTGAAATTTCAGTCTGGGATTAATTTTAGTGAAAAATATAGAAATTGTTCATTTGAAGTAGTGCTCTCAAACAATGGTGAGAATACTGATATCAAATTCTGGGGGAAAAATGACTAGAATGTTGCCTGCAGTAACTTGGGATAATGCTGATCTGTTAACTTTAGATAATAAAAAACCTAGAATCCTAATAATTTATGCTAATTATTGTTAGCTATATTTGGAAAATAAATAACAGAAGTCTAGCTTAGCAAAGTATAAGCCAGTCAATAGTAGTTATGAAAGATCTCAGACATTTTGAGTTTGACATTGTTGGAGAAACCAACATCTTTCAGATCCTAGATGTAAAGAAATGCAGTTTTATAATGCTTGTTAAATAAAAGGCAGGTAAAGTCATCTCAGCTGAATAAAGTATTAAATTGATTCAGGAAAAAAGTTCGAATTAAGGGTGCGGTCTTCCCAGTTATTGTTGCAGAAAGCCTCAAGGTAGCTGCTATTAACTTCAAAGAGAAGGAATAAAGTAGGGAGAAAAAAAAAGATCAAGATTTGGAGTCTTGGAAGGTCTGAAAGAACCGTGGGTGGGGTGATCAGAACAAGGCAGAGACTGAGCAAACACACTGAGAGCCAACTAAGTTTGAGTGAATCACATTGAAAAAACATCATGTGCCTGGATTCAAGTTTAAAAATCCATGTTAACCCAAAGAACCAAGGGTCGAATGTCTCCACTCACCTGTGGAGGCTGGATCTAGACCCTGGCCATTGAGAAAGGTGGTCTATTATCATGTGTTAAATCCAGATAAGGTGTAATGTTATACAGCCTAATACATTTTTAGAGATATTGTGGGAAGGGGAAGGGAGGGATAAGGGTGGGTAATTGGGGGGGCACTCCTGGGGGTAAATCTAATCTGCAGAATCTATACACATTTTATATTATTTTGTTGAAAGCTTGTATGGTTGTTCAAAAATAAATTTCTCAATTTAAAAAAAAAGTAAAAAAAAAAAAAAAATCCCATGTGCCTTCAACTTTCCAGGACTTTGAGGTGAGAGTCCCCATTAACGCATTCACACCAAACAGAAATGACAAAGAAACATGATGCGCAAGAATGAATGACTAGAAGGCCAGAAGCCACGAGAACAAGGGACTGAGGAGTCGCCTGCAGTTATCAGAGTCAAAGCACTGTTAAAGGACATCGGCATCCTTGAGAAGAGGTATTCTTGATGCGTCCCTGTGGTGTTTATGAGTGCTATGAACTAATATCTGCAAAGGACATTCCAATCATAATTTCCCAAAAGAAAGACTTCTTATGGTAAATCTGTCTGTGTCCCACAGCTGTTAATTGGGTCTGTTAATGTATGTCTGTGGAAAGGGTATGGGTGGACAACTTGTCTTCCAAGTTCTTAGGCTGGGTAGCAAAAAAAAAAAAAAAAAAAAGCTAAATTCTGACTTAATGTGGAAGGTTCTACAAAGCCCAGACTCCTTCAGCTTGGAGTTGGATGTGTTGCCTGCTGAGGACTTTGGTTGTCTCCACTGGGTAGACTGTAAATGTATTTGACATGTGAGAAGAACGGTAACACACTTTATGATCACAGGATAGAACATGAACAGAACATTAACTTGGTGCTGTTAAGTTCAGAATCCACAAGAAGACTGCATTCATGGGTATGTTTACATGGCGGTGAAGACAGATCTGACTCAAGGACTGTAGGAGAGTTCACATAAGCCTGGCTCTGTAATCATGCCTCCATGCTCTGTCTTCCTTGTTTCATATTTCTAAACAAATACTCCTGGCTCTGGAGCAGGTGGTGCTCTTCCTTCTCCCTTTCTCTCTTTCTCTCATCTCTATCTCTGTTTCCCCTTGTCTCTTTTAAAAAAAGTTCTGGGACTGGAGCTGTGGCTCAGTGGTTATGACACTTGCCTGGCATGTGCGAATACGCAAGTTCAAACCTTAGCACCACGTACACAAAGAAATGTCCAAGGAATGAGAATGAAGGTCACATGCAAAACTAAATAAAAATTACTACTACTCTCTCTCTCTCTCTCTCTCACTTTCTGCTCTTTCTTTAAAGAAAAGGAAAGAAAAGAAAAATTCTGAACAGATGTAGCCTCACAGAGGAAGGAGCCTAAGTCTTGTTAGCTCATCACCATGGGAACTGAGAACTGGTTCTGAGGACCATTCCTTACATTCCCACTCCTTTCAAGTGCCATTCTCACCAGCTTGTACAATTTTTCAAAAACTTACCGGAATTTTAAAGCAAGTTACTTTGTACTAACTCTCCTCATTGTGAACCAAAAATTTCCTTATTCGTAGGAAACACTAAATATATTAGGAAAGGCTTTCTGAACTTTTGCTTTTCTGTCTTTCAATTTGCTTTTTTACTCTGTTATTTCACTCCACGCAGGGAAAGATGGCCCCATACCTTGTAATAAATTCCAGGTCTTCTCAGTCTCTCTCGTGTTTCCTACCGTTTGTTTTCTCTCATTGTCACCTCTCCCTCCAACTTGTTTGTGGTATTATCTAGTGCCATTTTCAAATTTTCCCAGCTTTCTATCTTAGGTCAAGTGATGGGATTGCACTTTGTGGTCACAGGTGGTTGGATGGGGACAGGTGACCAAATACAAATAATGAGTTACATGCAGAAGCGAAATCAATCATTTCTCCATGAACATTTCATTGCTTGATTCCTACCTTCTTTATCATAGCACATAGAAGTGTTAGAGAAGCTGGTTGCCACAGTAGACTGCATATCTAAATGGACAGATTTTGCAAACATGAAAGCATACTGTGGTGTTTGGTTTCTAAGTCTGCGAGGAGCTGGGGTGGCATTATTGTACTAAAATGGATGCTATCCTGGCACAGCTCTCAGATTGGCACCTTTTCTCAGTCATCTGCCCCTTCAAGCTATCCACCCATCTCTTTTCCTCCTCTTTTAAATTGATTAAAAAGCCGTATAAACATATTTTCACTTTTAGATTTGTCACTCTCTGATGTTCTTTGCTTTTCTTTAAACCACTCATCAAATTCTATTGCCAGGTGCTGGTGACGCTGGTTGGTGTTCTTTAAAGATTGGACTCTGAGATCTTAATAAACAGGTATCTAGATCCTGAAGAAGCTTCAAAGTTTCTCCTTGAGCAACTTCTGGGGTATGTTTTTCTGTCGTCTTTGAGTCTATCAGTCTACCCTAGTGCGCACGGTATAGCTTTTCATCCAGTCATCTCAACCTTGAAAATAAATTTTTTACCCTATTAAATGAAATCCAAAGATTTCCCAAGTCAGGCACTGGGAACCTCAAAACCACAGTCTCCCAACAAGGATTATACCTGATTTGCTATGGTTCTGTTACCATATAAATGTGGCTGTAAAAGCTATATCAAAATAAGACAAGTAATATGGGGTTCACCAGTTCCACATACATAAAACTGAACATTTATCTCAATTCAAATGAGCAAGAGGTTTGACCAGATTATATTAGCTTAGCGGACATAGAACTTTCATTATTGGAATCTACGCAAAGACAGCCACATTAGCTTCATTTTGTTTTAAACTTATAAAACAAAATTAAGAAGTTAAACCAAGAGGAAACACTGTGGAATGCATTTATCAGAATATTATACAGATGAGGAGAAAAATGAAACAGCACAATACGCTGATCATTACAGCCAATGAAAGTAGGAGAATTTTTTTTTTAAGAAAGAGGGGACAATGTGACAGAGAGAAAGATAGAAACAATTTTAATTCAGTTTTTCACGTGACTTTCATTCCTCAGACACTTTGTTGTGTACGTGGTGCTGGGGTTTGAACTCATGCACTTGCGCATGCCAGGCAAGTGCCGTAACCGCTGAGCCACCGCTCCAGCCCCAAAAGTAGGAGAAATTTTAACTTCTTACTTCTAGTGTTATTATTTTAATGATTTTTTTTGAAGGGGGCTGGAGTGGTGGCTCAGCGGTTACAGCGTTTTCCTGGCATGCACGAGTTATACGGATTCAAACCCCAGCACCCATGTACACAACTAAGCGTCAAAGCAAGGAAAGCCATGTGAAAAACTCAATAAAATTGAGTCTCTGTCTCTCTCCCTCCCTCACTGTCCTTTCTTTAAAAAAATATTCTTTATGGAGGAATGCATTTGAACACAGTTCTCAAGTGTTAATTCTGATGTTTATTATAATTTATTGATGCATTAGCATGGGATACATCAAGAGTAAATTAAATGATACATGTTTTATAGGATCCATTTCTGTTGTTCAGTTGCATGCTTTAAGTGTCAGTGTGGGAAAACTGGAAACAAAATCAATAGAAGTAAAAAATAATTAGAGTACTGAGTGAAAGAAGTGGACAAGCAAATGGTAATACCTTTACTCCAAAAATGGGAGAAGGGATCTCAATTTACTGCAGATGCAGAATCCACTTTTGGGTTTTGGAAGTGGAAAAGATGTTTGAATGGTTGGCACTTTTTGTGCTTATTCTTTAAGATTTTTACTCATATTTGAAACATTTAATAAAATCATCGGGCAGATATATTTAAAAATAAAGAAATATTTAATGGTTAAATACCATTGTAACAAAGGTATAAGATGCAAACTAAAGAAATCTGGAATGATTTTCAGACCTTTCCTAGGTGTCTGACTGAATGACTATATTGTATTTTGTAATACTGGAGTAAAAAAGCAGGAACAAAATAAATTACTCATTTATTTTCTCACAAAAGTTAGACAAGAGCACCTTGAATTTGAAAGTAAATCGGAAGACAGAGCCATACACTACAGCATGCTTCTGTGTGGAAGCAGGAGGACATTTTCATATATGATATGTCTATTACAGATGGTCTGAGTTAATTATTGCTGGTTCCTCTGTCTGGATTTCCAGCAGATCTGCAGTTTATGGACTCAACACTTAAATATGTAAAGATATACTTGTATGTCTTTCTATGTTACTATTACCCACTTAATTCTTGGACTTCAATTTCTATCTCACAGCAAAATATAATTAAATTCGCTTATTAAAATTAAATAGCCTACTTTAACTCAGTCTCTTTGGGATAAGGTAGCATTTCTTTTCCAGAATTCTTCCCTCATCCGTTCTATTGGTGAAATGTGTTCATTGAGAGCTTATTTTATATCAAGGCAGCTGGGCAATGCCATCTGGTCCCATGAGTTCTCATTTGGTCATTTTCAGCCTGTGTTGTAGGGGCTTTCCCTAGTTTTGCCTCTGTTCCCACAGTATCCACTGAGGCCATGACTCATTATTATACTTCTCAGGAATGGCACTATTAGTCCTTGTCCCTGGGATGTTGGTTATTTCTGCTTGCATTTCTGTTACTTGTCTAAGCTTTTGGACTAACATGCAACAGTGATACAAGTTCCTTGAGGTATGGTTTACCTTCCAACTTATCTCTAACTCTGGCCAGGCCTATATTCTTAGCTAAATGGTGTGTCCTTTACCCACTCCATCCACCTGCCCAAGGATTTTTGATATCCAGGACTCTCAGTTATTTTCTCAATCCTTCCTTTGGGTGTGTGGAAATTCCTTTCAGGAGCAAAGGGAGTTGGATACAATTTCAGATTACTCTCTTTCATATCCTTCTTTGCCAAGATTTCCATTTTATTCTGGTGATATCAACATGGTGAAGAGCCTACTAAGAGTCTACATGATCCAGGCACCCAGGAAAAATGGCGCCCACTCTCATTTATCCACAAGTTCCCAAATGTATCAGGTCAGCTTTTAAATCAGAAATGCTAAAAGTTTTAAATACCAAATGACAGCCAAGGCAAGTTTCTATTAAGGCAACTTTGGTTTAATTTTTATTCCCGTTTTTCCTACTCACATTCTCTCTATAGACTCAACTGCTTTTTGAACCATGTATCCTTTCCTCTTAGAAGTAGGCAAATTAATCCTGAGCCTTACCTTGTGTTCTCTGTTTATGTATAATCTCATCACTCAGAAATCCAGGTTTGGTCTCATGAGCTGCTGGGAGTCAAGCCAAACCCTGTCCTTTTTAAAATTCAAAGCAAATCTTTCTTTCTCTCAAGTGGCTAGTTATTACAAATTAAAAAATTCTTTACCTTGAAACTATTTGTCTGATGTGAGTTGAAAATCCATTAAAAAAACTGAACAGATATCTTTGCCTTGATATCAAACCAGCTTCTTCCTGACATAATAAATTCCTATGATTAAATGGATGAGGAATATTGAGCTAATAGGGAATCCTATGGTTAAGGGAGTCAAAATTGAATATACTCACAGGTATCCTGGACTATCTTAAATAAATAAAAACAATCACAAACACTCAACCACTTTTTCAAGCTCTTAAATAAGAGTTTATTTTACATAACTTTATTTTAATCTCATACTTTTGGCTTAGCAACAATACTTTTCACAAATAAATAAAATTTCTTTCTTGAAAAATGCACATAAAATTTTACAGTATCAGAGATGTTACTATTTATGTTTATATCTTCTCAATATATCTACCCCAAAATATCATTTTATATCTTTTACAGTTTGGATCTTGAATGCCCTCTAAACATCCATGTATTAAAGGCTTGGTCCTCACAGTGGCACTATTGGGAGGTGGAAGGATCTTTAAGAGGTGGAACTTGGTGAGAAGTCTTTAGGTCATTGGGGGAATGCCCTTGAAGAGTATATTGAGACCCTGGCACCTTCATCTCTCTGCTTCCTGTTTATGAAATGAGCAACTCTGATCTGTCAGGTATTTTTCCCCATTCTGTAGTGCCTTGCTGCAGGTTACAAAGTAACTGCACCAACCTATCATGGACTAAAATCTCAAAATTGTGATCCAAACTAAATCATTCCTTTTTATGAATTGATAACCTCATGCATTTTGTTATAGTGATGGAAATCTGACTAACAAAGTACCTTTGGACGAAGTATCAGTTCAGGAATCTGCAGACTCTCTTAGCTGGCTTATTGGGTAGCTTGAACTCATACAGAGTAGCATTTGCTAATGGTTGAAATTTATGATATGCAATATATATATATAGTCATATATGCTTTATGGAAACAAAAAAATAAACAAGCCTTTCCTTGGATTTCTATCTCCATTAGGTAGGCATGCCTATAGCGGGGCTCAAGTCCATCTTCTAGAATTTGTAGTCTAGGAAAGAGCCTGTGACAAAGTTTAGAGAGGAAGAAAGGAGAATAGGACAGAATTGAGATACCTGGAAAAAAGTGGAATACAATTCAGAAAGGGGTAAAAGTGAAGTTGAAGTATTTTAAAATATTTGTATTAACTATTAAGGCAAAATGAATGTTATGATCATTTTGATAACCAATAAAGCAATAGCAGAAAGTGTACAGTTGTCATACAAATAGAAAGAAATTAGAATGAAAACTTACAGTAAAAGAAGACAAGAAAATTATTCATTAAAAAAGCAACGGCAAAAATGGAGTTTTAAACTTAGTCACATCTAAATTAACAATTACAAACAGCTTAAGTAATTACAGTTAAGTTCATTCTCAAACTAAAACAACTTTTTATGCTCTAAAAAGTCATGTCTAAAATATAAGCTTTTCACATATAGGACATTTTAAGAATAAAGAAAATTGTAGCTCATATGAATGCTGACCAAAGAAAGCTTCCATAGCTACATTAATGTCAGGCAAAGGAGACTGATATTAAAGCACAATTCATAACAAATAAGGATGGGCTTACCAATCAATAAAATTAAACATAACTAAGAAGAGAAATTAAAACACCCACAATCATTGAGGAGATTTTAATATATTTTTCTTCATAACTCACAAAATGATTAAGCGAAATATCTCTAAAGATGTAGAGTATTTGAGCATGGCAATTATATTTTTGCAAAGAAAATATATGAAACATATATAGTTATGCTACATATAGTTACTTATATGTACATATAAAGACACATATATATTCTAAGGACTTATATCCCTGTAGAATATTTGCTAAAATTGAACATATTGGGCTATAGAATTTTTCAGCAAAATTCTGGTGATTTAAACCATGGAATTTGATCTCTGAACAGAGTGTAAATCCAACTTGAAATTATTTTGCACATTTTCTTTAATCATTGTAGAGTTAAGCTAGAAATCAAGCTTGAAAATTAAATGTCAGAATATATTTTATACCAGTTACTTGGGTCAGTGTGTCAATTTGTTTCTTAAAATACATTTTTATTGTAGAAGACATTTAACTTTATAGAATTATTTCGAAGACAGTACTAGAGTTCCAATATGTGGTATGGTACCTCTGTCTCAATTAATGAAGCAGTACTTGTGTATTATCATAAACTAAAGTTCATACTTTATTCAGATATTTTCAGCTTTTTCCTTCTCTGTTCCACAATTTCAGGATATCAGGTTATAATTAGCATTTACATCTCTGTGGGCTCCTCTTGTTGTGACAACTTCTCACACTTTCCTTATTTTAGATGACTCTGATTGTTTGGAGGACTATTGGTCAAGTATTGTACATGTTTGTTAGTTTGTTTGTTGGGGGGGGGGAGTTACTCAGGATTGAGTCCATTGACTTTTTAACATTGAACTATATCCCCAGTCCTTTTTAATTTTTTTACCTTGAGTCAGAGTCTTGCCATGATGCTGAGGCTGGCCTCAGACTTGTAGTTCTCTTGTTTCAAACTCCAGAGTTCCTGGGATTACAGGAATGCACTATTGCACCAGTCCTGGTCAGGTATTACATAGAATGTCCTTCTTATGACACTTGTGAAATGTATTTTTTGTGATCATTCATTTGGGAAAGGAAGAAAAGTGAGGTAAGATATTATTCTCACCATATCACATCTAGTGTATCTGGTCACAGTATGACTTTTCTTATGGATGTTAACTTTGATCACTGTACTTATGGTGGTGTTCATAAAGGTTCTCCACTATAAAGTTATTCATTAGCTCCATCTTCCCATACTCTGATATTTGGAAGAAAATCACTATGTGTAGTCCACATTTGGTATCAAGAATTCCCTCTGCTCTACCTTGTTAAGGGTGAAGCATTTACAATAATGATTTGTAATTCTTCTGAAGGAAGATTTGTCTCTTCACCACTTATTTATTTATTAAATCAATCATTATTCATGTCATTGTCAATTCACAAATATTTATTTTATACTTTGGGTTATAATTTCATACTCCATTAATATTGTTACTAATTGTTATTATTACTACTCAGATTATTCCAGCTTTGGGCATGTTGGATATTTCAGTGGTCATCTGTATCTTTTTGACAGTTTATGTTTTATTTTTGTAACACATTCTTATTTTCTGTTAGTACAAAACATTCAAGGAGCATCTTTATATTTAATGTCCCAGTCCTTTAATTAATCATTTCACTAAGAATCCCTGGCACTATTAATTGAAATAGTATACGGAACTAATAACTGGTCCTAGGCATGCTTGTTGTTACTAAGGTATTTTTCTTAAGAGTCTTGTAGACTCTTCATCTGTGAGAGCAAATATGTGTATATCCTGACCTATCTGTGTGCTCATGTCTATAAACATTTCCATTTGAAGTCTTATCTGCTGGATGTGGAGGCACACACCTGTATTCCTAGCAACTTGGGAGGCTGAGGCAGGAAAATTGCAACGTTGAGACCAGTCTCAGAAATTCAGTGAAGCCCTGAACAACTTAGTGAAAACCTGCCTCAAAGTAGTACCTAAAAAGGGCTGGAGATGTAACTCAGTGGTCAAGAACCCCTGGTTCAATCCTCAATAACAAAAAAAATTGAAAACATATCTATTTATGTTAAGCTTCATTGCTGACTCACTATGAAGTCATTCATACTCATCTGTCAAACTCGAAATCATCACCTGAACCCTTATTCTAGACTTTTCACCCTGCTTATCTATAACCTTTCAGTGCAAGAACTGGATGCTAATCTCTCATTATCTATAGCTATTTGTTTAATTGTTCAATTCACATATATATTTATAGCACTTTCATAACTGTGAAATAATACACTTTCAGTAAACGTTTAGGAACTTGAGTAAAATGTTTACATACAGGTCCTTTTGCTTTATTCTTATAGAAAATGCTCATTTCCAATGAACAATCCTGAGGTCAGACCTACCTTTCCTTCTTGCACACCGTTCAGTGAGGTTGTTTCCTAGGTTTGTAACATGCTCATATTCTTTTACCATATTGCCAATTACATCTTGAGATCCTCTGGTGTTTTCTTTCGTTCTTTCCTTCTTTTTTTTCCATCTCTCTTCCTACTTCAGCTTTCACTCTGTGCTGTGAAGCTGTGTGATTCTAGCAAAGGTTGATTCATTGTATTTGCAAATACAATATCCTACTGTTATGGTTTGGATCAGAAACGACCCAAAAGCACACGTTTTAGCAGTGTGGTCCTCAATGCAGCAAGTTCCAGAAGTGGGGCTTTTAGATAATGATTAGATCACTCAGTCCCTGACCTCATCGGGGGATTTGTCAACTTGATGGATTAAAATATTGATAGCTGCAAGAACTACTGAGAGGTGGAAAAAACATTTAAAACAGCTTGCAAAAACATGAATGATAAGAAAAAACTCTGATAAATTAAACAGTAAAACTTTTGTTGATCAAAATATACCATTAGGACAGTGAGAGAAATCATGCAGGCTATAATGAATTTGTAATTAATGCATTTGCTATAGAAATTCCATTGTTAAACTTAAAAATTTCAAAATGAAAAAAAGATTCCTATGAGTTAGTAAGATACATAAAAATTTGGAGACTTCATAAAAGAAGATTTCCAAATGATTAACAGATAGAAAAAGGGTGCTCAACCATATTGATGATCAGGGAAAATAATAAGATACCACATCACACTCACCAATGAGACTCTGACTAAATTAAAGACTAAATGCCAAGAATTGGCAAATATATGAAATAACAGACATTCTCATACACTGCTGGAGGTAATTTAAATTATTGCAACCACTTTGGAAAGCAGTTTGGTTTGTATTTTAAGGTTAGTCATATAACCTGTGACCCAGTAATCCAAATCTCAATTATAAATCTAACAATAAATTGTAAACATATACCAAGATCTTTGTAACAGAATTCACAAGGCTGCAATATTCTCAATATCCGAATAAATGCCTAAAATAATTTAATAAATTGTGTGTAAGAATTACTAATAATTAGGAGATGATATGTGCTAAATAAAAATGGACGATCTGAAGAGATACTTCTGAAAAGAAAAAATTATAAATAGTTAATGAAAAAAGTTCAATATCATTAGCCACATGGGAAATACTAATCAAAACTACAATGAGATAATATCAAACACCAGTTAGTACGGCTATTACAAAGTTGGAGCCATGGCTCAGTAGTTACGGCACCTCCCTGGCATGTACAAGGATGTGGGTTCTAACCAGGTACCATGTATACAGGAAACTGTTGGAGAGAGGAAAGCCACATGAAAATCTAAATAAAATTGATTCCTTCTCTCTCTCTCTCTCTCTCTCACTGTCCCTCTCCCTCTTTAAAAAATAAAAGAAAAACAAATAATTGCTATTGTAAAAATAATAAATAACAAATATTAAATGCTGCTGAGGGTGTGGAAAAAATAAATCCATACCATGATGGTAGGAATGTATATTAGTATAGCCATTATGGAGAACAGTATAGAGGTTCCTCAAAAGATAAAAAATAGATCTACCATATGAATCAGCTATTCAACTTCTTAATATATGTCCAAAGGAAATGAAATCAGCTTATTATTGCACTATTAAAAATAGCTAAGCTATAGAATCAACTAGAATCAAACAAACGAATGGATAAAAAAACATGCAGTATATATACATAATACCATACTGTGTAACCAAAAGTAAAAAAGAATGAAATCCTTTCATTCACAGCAAAGCAAATGAAACTGGAAGACAATATGTTAAGTGAAATGAGCCCAGAAGGCTAATTCTGCATATTGTCTTTCACATGTGGAAGCTAAAAAGCATCCATTTGATCATAAAATAGTAATCGCTAAAGCTTGGGAAGGGAGAAGGGGAAGGTGGATAAAGGAAGGCTATATTTGATCAGTGCATGTTTATGCAGTGCATTGAAATATCAAATTGAACTTTACTGATATGTAGAATTAATTTATTCTTAATTAAAAACAAAATAGCAAAATAAAATATTTTTTAAAAAGTCTAATGTCTTTTGATCATACACAGTGCATTAAAAACTTTCTAAAATCAGTGTTCCTGCAGCTCTTGGAACTAATTTCACATTGTTCATGAGCAATTCTTTTTGTCTTTATCCTTGCAGTTCCTAATTCAGACATTATTTTCTAAGGTTATTTTGGTCTTCTCTGAACCTCACATTTTCAATGAACTTGTGTCATATAATTTATACAGTTAATTTTCATTTTCGTATCATGCACTGGCTTCTCTCTGTATATGTGTATGCAAATAGTTTTGAGAGTGTTTTCTACTTTACATACATACACTAAAATTCATTTTTGTGATGCATATTTCCTTGTTTTTAATAAACCCAAGATATATCCAGACATATCAATGCAATAGCGAACAGTGCTATCATTCCAACAATTCTCACGGGTGCTCTTTGTAGTCAACTAGACAAAAACCTCTCAACTGCCACAATTTCTGGCAACTGCTGATCTTCATCCTATCTTTGTTTTTTATAGAACATCTTGTAAAGGAAATAATGTTAACCTATAATGTTTTGAGTATGGTTTCTTTCACTTAACCACATGCACTTAACATAAATTCACTTTAGTGAAGGAGTCCAAAGCTCATTTCGTTTTACTGATGAATGGTGTTACATTCTTTGGATGTCCCACAATTGGCTTGTTAATTCCTCTGTTGAGGAACATTTTGATTATTTCCTATTTTAGTGATTTTAAATAAAGTTGCTATACACTTTCACGTAGAGGCTTTTACTTAAGCATATCTTTTAATTCACTTAGCTAAACACTTAGGTGTATGATTGTATTGTACAATAAATCTATGCACAATTTTAAAAAATGTGAACTTGCCTATCTTCCATAATGTAATACAGTTTTGCATTTCCATCATCATTGAATAGTTCCCTTTGTTTTATACATTATTGGTTTTAGTTCATATCTGGAGCTACATTAAGTATTGAATTCTAATCTTTTTTTTTTTGGTACCAGGAATTTTTGAAAGCAGGGGTGCTAATCACTGAGCCATATGTAAGAACTCATGGATGAAAGTAAATATACATGAGCAAATATATGTAATTTGTTTTCTTAAGGCTTTAATAAGCATGTAGAATATCTGCATAATCAGTAACTTCTAGAAAACATTTTAACCTGTCACCATACCTCATCTCAACCAAGCTCCAGATCTCTACTTGTAAATAGCCCACACTAATCCTTAAATTCACTAAAATGAATATTCTTTTGGTAGGTGCTTTTTATAAAGATCAAAAGCATGACTCCAATATTTGTGCTGAAAGCTTAGAATAAATGTTCAAATTTGAATGGCAGGTTTGACATTTGAATTGACAGACTAGTCTCAAATAGCACAGAATCAATGGCAATAATAAGGAAACATGGTAGTGCTGTGTGGTGCTGTAATTGATGTTTAACTACC